>CAUYPK010057045.1:0-28799 GCA_963574355.1 Loris lydekkerianus | reverse complement strand
ACCGCCGTGGTACGGGCACAAACCACAAAAGCCCCTTGACAAAACAAACGCAAAACCCCCCAAAATAACCTTCAAAAAAAAAAAAAAAAAAAAAAAAAAAAAGCAGCCTCAGAGCGCCTAAAATGTCATAGATCTAGAATTATAAATTTTTAGAGTAAAAGGTTTCCAGAGATTGTCAGGTAAGATCGCATTATTTTGCAAATGACTTAACAAATAACTTTGATCTTAAAAACAATAAAAATGCCTGTATTTATTTACTGATAAAATTTGAACAAAAGCTCAGGTTTCTAAGCTCCAGACCTCACGCACACACCACTGTTTTCTGCACGTCAGGTCCTAGAGTAGCTCTCCCCTTTGGAAGTTATTTGAAAGTATCTGTGTGTGTCTTGCAGACCTTTAAAGTCTGAGATAGTATACTCACACGCTTTTTAAAAAATTTACTGCTACCTGGAATAAGAACCTCTTGCACTTTCTCTTTTTCAGTTTTCATTTTAGGCCTTGCTATAAATAAAAAAGGTGTCACAATATTCCTTACATTTTCATCCAAGAAATATTTCTTATGGGGCTCTGTGCCAGGTATAAAAAGGCCCAGTTTTTGTTATTCAAGAGCTCATTCTAGAAACTGAGCATGAGGAAAAGCCAACCGATTTCTGTACAGGGTAAGTGGGACAGGACAGAGAAATTTGGAAAGTCTAACACTTTTTGTGCATGGGGGTTAGAAGCCCGGGCCTTCTCAGCAGTTAAAACAAGCTGTAGTTAGAACAATTACAGTGTCTTCAATTGTTCCTTCAGTATTTGTCTGTCAGGTCTCACATTTTGCACCCAGGAAGGGCCCCTGCCACACTGCGGAGGACCTCAGATCACTTCGCGTTTCCCTCCCTGTCGTAGGACAGGGCCACAGTGCGAGGAAATGTCACCTGCAAGCTTGTACCGACGGCCCGTGGAGGACAGGGGGCAGGATGTGGTAAGAGAGGAAAATGTGCACTGGCAGCTCTTCAAAATGTGATTCCTCTGTGTTTGCTTTCCTTTTTCCATTTGAGATTTATCCCAAACCAACTTTCATTTACATTTAGATTAGGATGATTCCAATCTACAAAACCCAGGGCTGCATTTCTGAGACTCCACTGGGCACAGGCCGGACTGAGTGAGGGGACCTGGACAGCCCAGCTGGTTCTTTCCCTGCCTGCAGCCCACCCAGCCCACGTGGCCTGGGAGTCCCCACAGAACAGGCCTCCCCTGCTCGGTCTGGACGGCCGGAGGGGAGCCAGGCTGGGGAACTCCCTGGGGACCTTGGAAGGCCAGGAAGCGCCCGCCCAGAGGCCTCGAGGCTGTGGACAGGCCAGCTCCCAGCTCAGAAGTTGAGCTCTTTGATACTGGAGGTGGGAGATCCCCAAGTCCACCCGAGCGCTTGTCGCTGAGTGCGTGGGAGTGGCGGTGCCCCCCAACCCCCCGCACTCCGGCCGGAGCAGGTGGATCAGCCCGCGGGCTTGAGAGCGCCCAGCGCCGGACACCTGCCCCAGGAAGCTCGTCCCGCCCCCGGCAGCCGTCATGCGCCACCCACACCCTGTGGGAGCGCCCCGCGCAGGGACCCTTCGCCCCCGCTCCAACCCGCGACACCCGCGCGCCGGCGCTGGCCTGTGGGAGTCGATCGCCCCTCTCGGCTCACCCCTCTCCGCGGTCTCTGAGCTCTGTCCCCCCCCGAGTGGGCGGCGCTCCGAGCAGTGGGCGGTCCCCGCCCCGCACCCTTGCGCCCAGCTCCCCGCGCGCCCCAGGAGCCGGAGCCCAGACAGAGCTGAGCGGGGCGAGGACCTGGCGCCTGCAGGGCCCCTGGACACGCGCCCAGCCGCGTGGGCGGCGATGAGCGCCGAGGGACCGCCGCCCCCCGCCGCCCCCCGCGGGCGCCTGGACCGCCGGCTGGTGCCCGCACGGGTGAGTGTGGCCCCTGCGCGCCCCGCGCCCCAGTCCTCCCGGCCGCTCACGCCCCGCATCCCTGTCCTCCCGGCCCCTCCGCGCCCCGCGCCCCTGTCCTCCCGGCCCCTCGCGCCCCGCGTCCCTCTCCGTTCCCCGCCGGGCTGGACACCCGCCCTCGGCTCGCTCTGCCCTCTGCAGCCCAGAGTCCAGAGGTGTTGAAAGGCTGGTTTCAGGCGCAGAGGCTTCGCCTTACTGTGTGGGCACAGGGCTTCGAGCATGAGGGGCTGGGGGTGCCCAGCGCTTCCTCCCGGAGCGGCTGCGCAGCCCGAGCCGCGTCCCTTCGTCCCGCTGGCCGCGCGGGGTCCCAGCTGGCCCGAGGTGAGCGTGGCCGGTTCCTGGTCAGGTCCAGGGCGAGAGTGGTCAGCGTCACAGTACTGATTAGAGTATTCTGCTCTGGTTCCTATCCCGAACAACTCCCCCCTCTCCTCTCTCTTATTTTTAAATAATTACACTATTGATTAACAGAAAACAGTAATGTTGACTCACACAGAAACGAAAAGTTCTTGGAAGCCTTCACGTTGCCGCCCACAGGGCAGCCCGTCTCCTGCACACAGAGGGGTCACTGCCCTGCTCCTGGGGGGCCGCGACCACGGGTTGGTCAGCTAACGCAGTGACAGTCCCTTCTGTAGGATTTGCTGCGGGGTCACTGCCCTGCTCCTGGGGGGCCGCGACCCCGTGTTGGTCACCTAACACAGTGACAGTCCCTTCTGTAGGATTTGCTGCGGGGTCACGGCCCTGCTTCTGCACGGCTGGTCAGCTAACGCAGTGACAGTCCCTTCTGTAGGATTTGCTGCAGGGACACTGCCCTGCTCCTGGGGGGCCGCGACCACGGGCTGGTCAGCTAACGCAGTGACAGTCCCTTCTGTAGGATTTGCTCCCCACGAACGCCCTGTCCCACAAATGACCACAAATGTATTTTATTTAGCAAGCCTTTCTTAGGGTAACACACATCGCAGGAGATCCTGAATAGAAGGCACTCACACATCCTGTCACAGGGCTCCTAACTAGGGTGGTACCGGCTACTGTGTGATGCTTTAAAAAATAATTCTTGCAGAGAGAGTCGCCTCTGCCTTGCAAGTTGTACAATGTTGGGCTGGTACTACAAAAAATTAAATGTCATGTAAAATGTGGGATGTTGTTTTTTGAAGTACTGTGTGGTGTGAGTAGTTACTCAACTATTTCAGAGGTGAACAAACTCTGGAAAATATACTTGGATCACTTGGCAATAGACCACAGTTAAGAAGTGAGGACGCTCTGGTTGCAGGCCCTTGGTCTGTGTTTACTGCTGTCTTGGATGTTAAGGTGTGCCTCCCAGGGTTAGGAATCGTGCATTTTGCTGGAGGCATTCTTGAAGCCAGTCTTGTTTATAATCATTGTAACTGCAGTGGAAGAATTGAAGTAGGTTTGTCACACTTTATAATTTGACTCAATTGATAATCCATTGGCAATAATTTCACTTAAAAATATCATCACCTGCAAAGATTCCAATAAATACTCTCCATTGTGGTCACGTTGATTAAGATACTAGATTCAGTGTGTTCCAGGGAGGGGAACATTCATTAGTGTGCTGTAGGGTGTGATTAGTGCTTCGTTGGTAATCAGAACGTTGATTACACGAAACCACCCATCTGAATTGTGCTCACAAGGAACTTCTTGTCAGCGCTGGACAGCAAACACTGTAATGGTAAGACCAAGCATGTTAATCCATTCTAGCAATGGACTTACAAATCATAAGGTGTGCTTTAAAGGTGCCCTACATTCCAATGTATGATAATGTTCACACTCCTTTCTATACAAAATTAATATGTGAAGTATCCTGTTTGCAGGTTTGTCTTAAAAGCATAAATGTTCAGGGTGACTGACGCCTGTGGCTCAAAGGAGTAGGGCGCTGGCCCCATGTGCTGGAGGTTGTGGGTTCAAACCCAGCCCTGGCCAAAAACTGCCAAAAAAAAAGCATAAATGTTCTTAGCATACTATCTTTGCTTAATGGCACCAAATGGCCTACAGAATTATTTATTTTCCTATTAGTAACTATAATATTATTGAACTTGTTCGGTTATTTAATCTCAGTTCATATAAGAGAACTTAGGGCTTCTAATTAGAAAAATGATGACAAAAGAGAAAGCTGTTTTATCCCTTATATTTCTGGTCATAATATTTTTTTCTGAAGTTAAAAATATAACGCATTCTTCATCATGACTGCTTGTTTGGATCTTATGGGTTTGGCCAAATTTGAATGGCTCTTGGTCAACAGCAAAGCTCCTCTCCTCTTTCCTTCCAGACACTTGCTGTCCCTGCACTTTTCTAAGTCATCAGCTCCCACAACTTTGTCCTTGACTATATCTGTATTTCTGGGGTGAAGTCCCATTTGCAGAGGACCATCACTGCAATGTGCTAAGTGTGGCTTGCTTTTTAAATTCCAACACAGCTATCGATTTGTATTTCCAGTGCATTTTCTGTGTTTAACTGACACCTCTTCAATCTAAGACGCTGGCAGCGCTGCTGGCCTGAGCCAAGGGCATGCTGCTTTACGTGAGAAGCTTCCACTTAAAAGATGAGACACCAAGTTCACTTAAAAGGTGCATATGGTAACAGCATCACTTAATCGTGTTCAGGGATCTGAATTACCAGATGAGGTAAATGAGGCATGTCACTCCTGAGAAGGATACCATTTTTTCTATGCGATTATTACGTTTCTCATCCTTGCTGATTTGTCTTTAATTTTAGCTGTAGAATATCTATGATGTCTATGACATCATAAGCAAACTTCACATGTTTTAGAACAGGCAGTTATCTGTTTTACCAGGAGACATGCCCCTTAGTGAATATTTGAATGAGATCCAAGTTAGAAAAGTGTTTATTTATTAGAAATATCAGATGTTAAAATTGCCTTATTTTCTTAACTGTATATGAAGAACAACCCTTTATATCCACATATCTTTATAGATGATAAATGCAGAGAAGGCTTTCTACATTTCAGTTTTAATTTAGATATACTTCCCAAGATATTCAGAGAGCTGGCTGCAGGGCTGGGATCCAGGTGCTGAGATACAGGCACACCTGTATTCCCACTTCCTCAACTTCTTGAATGGGTATATTCACTGTAGAATTAGTAAACCAGTGTGATTTCTTGCCTTTCCTATTATCTATGTGGCAAATGATAACAGCATGCACCTGCCCTGACTCCCTAAGGGGGAGGTACAAGGGGTCCATTGTTCCATCCCTTGGACCTGTACAGGTGACCTGTATGTGTTTGTTGAAATCGTGAGTGAAGGACACTGACCAAGTCTCAGGAGAACTTAGAAACCCCGGACTGGGAGCTGCTACATCCTCTGAGTCTAAGGCCTCACTCCTGGGAGATGTGAGTTGGAGTCTAAAGGTCACTTTGGGTCTGATTCCAATCAGCCTTAGAACCTTGCTATTTTAAAACATTTAATAAACACATTAACTTTTTAAATTTATGGGGTACAATGTGATTTTTTATATATGCAAACATCGTGGAATGATTAAATAAGTCAAGCAAATTAACTAGCTGTGTAACTGGATTCTGGAGGTATATTTGTTGAGTGAGATACAACAAAGAACCTTAAAAAGACCTTTTTAAGGAAAGTGCACTGAGAATTGTGTGGGAAGTACATTTGTATTTTAAATGGTGAGTAGGTGTCCTTGTCTGGCTGATGACCTCCTGCCCTCAGGAGAGTTTCGAGAGGAACATTTGGATTATTTTCTGCTAACACTAGATGTCACTTTCCCCCAGTCCACACTGAAGTCCATTTAAAGAACAGAAGCAGAGTTTATCCTTTCTATTTCTGTCCTGAATCCTGAGCTCCTTGAGTGGACATAAGCCTCACCTGAGGAGTGACCCGTCCTCCCCTCCGCCTGTGCTCATCCCAGAGCCCAGTAGGAGGCGCCCTGGAGCTCCCAACCTCCACTGCCTCCCAGGACTGAGTCTCCTCTTCCTCACCCAAACTTTGTCTTTCTCTAATGCAGGGTTTCAAGGCTATTAAAAAGTGCTGTGAATATTAGGATGTTGTGATTTTTCAATTAGAATTACTTAGTAAATAAGTCTGTTTTCTAAGGAGTCTACATGTTTAGATTCTATAAATATTAAGTAGCTGCATTTTAATTAAGGAAAGAATTAGAATTTTAAAAAAGGAGCAGGTGTCTTAACTTATTTAGGGGACACGGTTGTAAATACTTACAAAATGTAAAGATATTTTTAGCCACCTCTTACTACAAAGTTGCCTAGTTTTGATTCTACTTCAGTTTCTAAAGAAACTGCATATCATTCCTTTCTCTTTACTGAAAACCTACACCAGAGGCTGGCATATTATCTACACTAATACTTATTATTATAAGTGAATAAAGCTGATTCTAAACTGTCAAAATTTGAGTATCATTTGATTATAGCACTGAATTGTATTATTATAAATATAATCACATAAGATGTTAAAATTAAGTTTCATAAATGTAATTTTGCTTGTTAACCTTCATTTCATAAATTTATTTTTCATACCATTTTCTGGAAGGCAGACTTTTCTTCTGGCCACTGAGTAGTAATAGCAGTTAAGTATTGATTAATGAAGAATTAACTGTAATTATTTATATTTTAATGAAACTAGTTCAAATGACAAATCATATGTAAGAATTAAATTCCATTTCTAGAGTGAATGCTTCTTGCAGGCAGATATTTTATTGTCTAGTTTATAAATTATTATATGTAAAATTATAACCACAGGAATGGACCCCAATACTATAGAACATTTTTGTTAATTCAAAATTAACAAATTTAATGTAGTGTTTAGAAAAATCTGTATTTGTGAAGTGGAATAGAGCTGTCAGTTATTCTTATCAAAAGTTATAGCATTTTTCCATTGAAAAATGAACATTTTCCATTTAGCAGCATTTTCACACATTTCACCTGACAAAATGTTCAGAACTAAATATAGGGGCGCTCAATAGTCTGAAAGGGGGGCAGCCTTCCTGGACTGGCCCTGCACCTCACTAGGCCCCAAGCCGCCCCCCCACCCCCAGCAGCGAGCCTTGCTCAGCTGTGTGGTCAGTCCCTGCCTGGGACCCTCAGAACTGACCACCACAGCTGGGCGCCCCAGGACTTTGCTTCCTCCCCTGACTCCTTGTTGGCTGCCCTCCTTGTCTCATCTTTCTCAAGGACTCTTTGGGTGACTTCCCTCCCCCCCACCCCCCCATGACTTCAACAGCCTGGCACAGAACTTCCACTTTCTTTCTTTCTTTTCTTTTTTTTTTTTTTTTCAGTTTTTGGCTGGGGCTGGGTTTGAACCTGCCACCACTGGTATATGGGGACGGCCTCTCCAGCCCCAGCCAGGCCCTGTGCCCTCCGAGCCCTGCCCCTGAGCCAGTTTCCTTCCCACCTCCACACTCAGCATTGGCCACACGGCCGGGCCCTTGCCCACCTGTGCCCACCTGTGCCCACCCTGTGTCCCATCCCAGGCAGGGTTTCTGCACAGCCCCACACCCCCTCCCTGCCACAGGGACTCTCGGGTTCCCACCTCCCCGCTGACCAAGCAACTAGGACTCTGAGCTGCTTACCAGCTGGTGGAAGAGGAAGGAGACAGGTCAGACAGGGCCCATGGGTCAGTCCAATCAATAAGCATTTATCTGAGTTATGCATGTAGTTCCATGAATAAGGGGGAGAAAATTCCATTTCTGGGTTTTGAACTGAGAAATTACAATTAGTTTATTTGGATTTAAATTCTACCTTTATATTCTCACCATGGCTAAATTTCAAATTTAATTTTACACGTCAGCATAACTATTAATGGTAAATATAATTTATTCTTGTCTCCAATCTGCTCAAGATTATCCTTCATGACTTCTCTTCAGATAATTATACTTTGCCAGGCAGCTCTCTTGAGTTTGACAGTCCACGTTATAATTATCTCCAGTTTTCATTATGTACTGAGAAATAGGAGGTTACTTCTTGTACCTTAAACCTGAGGAGACACATAGCATGGAGGAGTTAGGGGCCATCTCCTGAGAACTGCGTGCTAACAGTTACCTTGACTTGGTGACAAAAGTCTGTCTGGTCTTATTCCTAAACTATTTTGGTTTGCAACAAGGTAGCCGCAGACTGTTAGTTTAGTCCCCAGGAACACCAGGGATTTTCCTGCCTTCCTGCAGGGAGGAGTCATGGGGTGAGGATGACCAAGGAAGGGCACTCAAGTTTTCGTCTTCCTGAGAACTGGGATTGAGTGATGTTTCAATTAAGATTTGGAAAGTGCTCCGTGATGAGCGATGTGTGCAGATGTGCACATGCTCACACAGTTTACAGGGTAATGACTGAACTCCTATCAGGGGACACACCCTGGGCTGGAAACTAAAGATAAGAAAACTGTAATGGAACATGACTCAGACCTGGGGAGTGGGGCCCAGGGACACAAGAGACAAGTTCTTAACACACAGACGCAAAGCACAAAGCAAGGAACATGAGCTCCTCCGCCACGAGTCATCAGTGCTGTGACTGTTAGAGATCAGCTGTGAGAAGAGGAAGCGTATTAACACAATAACTAAGAAAATGCCAGGAAGGCTATGTTAACCAGTGTGATGAAAATGTGTCGAAACATTTATAAAACCAGTATATGGTGCCCCATGATCACATTAATGCACACAGCTGTGATTTAATATTAATAAAAAAAAAAAAAGAAAAGAGGAAACGTAGGCAAATGCAAACTGTTGGGGATGTTAAGGGAAAGACAGAGGTGTTTTGTTTCTTTTTTGTTGTTGTTGTTGTTTTTTTCTTGAGACAGTCTCACTATGTCACCCTGGCATCACAGTTCATAGCAACCTCAAACTCTTGGGTTTTAAGCGATTCTCTTGCCTCAGCCTCTGAGTAGCTGGGACTACAGGCACCCACCATAACGCCTGGCTATTTTTTTGTTATTGTTGTCATTGTTGTTTTTAGCAGGCCCTGGCTGGGTTTGAACCCACCAGCCCCAATGTATGTGGCCGGTGCCTTAGCCACTGAGCTATGGGCCCCGAGCCAAGAGAGAGTTTTGGTTACACAGAAAGACACGTGCAAGCATGGTGACAACCAGACAGTTGCCAGCAGGGTTCCTGCTTCTGTGAGAGTCCAATGCTGCAGCCGACCTGAGGAGGAGCTGAGGCTGTGATGCAGGGATGGGAGCAGCTGTGAACATAGGCCAAGCTTCTTTGCTCACCCACTGCTCACCCCCTGCTGTGCAGTCCAGTTCCTAACAGGCCATGGACTGGGACCGGTCCACAGCTGGGCTGGGACCTGCAGCATGAGCATTAGTGACCCGACACTTACTCACCGTGTTACTGAACTTTGCGTCCTGTGACCAGCACCTCTTCACTGCCCACCCCCAGTCATGATAACCTCTGTTCCTCTCTCTCTGCTTCTATAGTTGAGATCTCACACTGCTCACCTTTAATTTAAGGGCCTGAGAAGAGGAGGTCACCCTTAATTAAAGAGGGAGCTGAGGGAGTTTGGAGAGAGACATAGAGGTGAGGGAGTTTGAGGTTGGCCCTTGGTCAGAGGGCCATGTGGTCACCAGCCAGGGCCACTTGGAGCCATCAGAAGCTGGAAGAGGCCAGAGGAAGCCTCTCCAAGAGCCTCAGGAAGGATCTGATTTTGGACTTCTGGCTTCCAGAAGGAAAAAGGAATAAATTTCTTTTGTTTTAAAGCCAGTAAGTTAATGAAAATGTTATAGCAGCCATGCAAAGATAATGTGCATTTTTAGATAAAATCATCTTTAAGGGAGTATCTTAAAAATACAGAGAATTTGTGCACAGAGCCCCACGTTAGGAATAGTTGCACAATTTCTCACATACACTGAACACTGGGTCCTAAGAACTCTTCAGATGGCGTCATTCTGCTGACACAGCCCTGGAGTGGTGGTGTTCACGCTGCCCACTTAGACATGAAGTGACAGAGACAGCCCTGGACACCTGTGCAGCTCCTGGGGTCTCTGCACACAGGTGGGAAATGTACTGCACACTTTTTGTGACACTTTTTTTTTTTTAAACTGAATGATGGCAACAGGAACTAGAAAATCAGAAATCTAAAGGAGGAGAACATCGACAAACATCCTTTCCAGTTACCTGTTTTACATTCAGGTCACCCCTACAAGCTGTGGGCAAGTTTATAGGTAGCACAGAGGGCAGAGTCTATGCACCAACCCTTCCTCTCAGTGAGGAAAGGCTGTTGAGACCATGCAGGGAAGCATTGTGTTAAATTCTTCAGATTTTGCTTGAAAAATTCTTCAAAGATACATTTTATTGAAGCTGAATGAGCTGAAGCTTTGTGAATTTCTTGAATGGTAACCATTTAAATAAAACTCTAAAGTCACTATCATCTGATCTGGTATTTAGATTTTGAAATTGAGAACAGGGATTTATAAGTGAAATCTGTTCTAATGTAAATAAATGATAATTTAAGATAAAGTGGTTCATTTAAAATTCAGAGAGGCGTAAAAAAATTATTCAAGCTTACAGTTTTTTTCTACATGAGCTTTCTAGATGTAATACAAGTAAAATGGATTATCGTGTATGTTTTATAAGTTGATGTCAACGTAGTTGTAATGTCAAATATGTCAAGATTTTGGAATAATATAATATAAAACAATTGCATTGTGGGGGCCTAGGTGCCCACAACCTTTGCTGGGATCTATCCTGAGGGCAGTTGACAGGAGAAAAGTCTCAGACTCACTTATCTCAGGTGAAGTAACCAATGGGAGCCTGTGAGAGGTGGATGCTGAGCCAGCAGTATCTCAAGTGCAGCCCTGGGCCATTCTCCCACAGGTCTCTGTTTTAATCAAAAATTGTAAATCAAGTTGACATTGTAACGCATAAACTTAATTCAAGTTATTTAAAGCAAGTGCCATAGATAGCCATGTAGGCAGGCCATGCGATTATAACTTTACAAATTGGAGATAAACTTTCCTAACTCTCCACGATGATTTCTGCCTATGCTGGGCAGGACTCAGGCGATAGTGATCTGGGTTGCTAGGTATTGTGCTCTCAGCCACCAGGCAAGAAATGCCCGGCCTAAACTAAACCATGAACCTGACTCCCACGTTGTATTTCTTGAAGCTTTAAGAAATTAGAATCTGATTCTGAAACTGCTAATAATAACAAATAATAAAAGATACATAATGACACACATACACACACACATGAGATTACCCTTCTGTGCATATAAGCACGTTTGTTTTTCTACCAACCAAAATGAACTAGGAAAAACAAGTCTAATAATATACTTGGTAATGGGCAATACTTAGATAAGATTGAATCATAGTTTCAAAAATTAATTTCTGGTTTGGATAATATTGTACGTGTAGTAACAAAATGGAGACGAGAAGCTGGTGGCTAAAAAGAGACGGTCCAATGGGAAGCTTTCTGGTTAGGACAAGGCAAGGCACGGAAGCCCTGGAGAGCGGCTGCATCGGAAAACGACGTGCTTTATCAGTGTGGGGAGTAAATATTTTCTCATGCCTGTCTTCTGTATCTACCTCAGGTGAGGATCTGCGGGCTTGTGGACATTCTATTACAATTGATGTACTGCGGTTACGTCCTTCTGCAGCTTCACCAGATTTCACTGTGATCTGTAGGTTCTTGCTCTGTTTATCTGATTTCTGTGTTTGCAGGAGGAGCAAAGAAGGGGTTGGGGAGGTCCGGGGGCTGCACTCGGTTTTGAGTGAGAGGCTCTCAGGAGAAGGTGTGTTTTTCTGCTGGCTGGCCTTACACCGCTGGCCCCACTGCACCTGGCTCCCAGGTGCTGCTGGAAGGAGCCCTCCCAAGGTGAGCTACTAGGTCTTTCTCTCACCTCTGTGGCTACTGGGGTCTTTCTCTCACCTCTGTGCCTTCTTTCTTGCTCTTGACACAGCCGTGAATGGTGGCCTGGTGCCTGTGTCCCAGCACAGAAAGTGTGCAAACTACAGAAACTTGTGAGAAAGAGCAGTCCCTAAGACCTGGTCGGCATTTCATAGGTTCTATTCTGCCTTTTTTTCTTTTTCCAGCATGTATTCTATAAGTTAAATTCATCCTCTAGATAGAATTTTTTCATCCTGTTCCTTAGAGCTTATCACAATAAACTGATACTTTTTCCAGTTTCCTTAGTAATAGTCACCAATTATTGTTGAATCCCTGCTTAATATTCTGCTGTATGAGCAGAGGGGTTTTGTCAGTGACACAGCTGTGCAGGTGTGCGTGGAGGCCTGCACCTGTGCTGTCGTGATCCTGCTCTGCTGTTCAGCTGCTAGACTGAGGGATGATGCTGCTCACTGTGTAGATCAGCGGTTCTCAACCTGTGGGTCGCGACCCCTTTGGGGGTCAAATGACCCTTCCATAGGGGCCGCCTTCCATAGGGGCCATCCTGCATATCAGATATTTACATTACTATTCATAACAGTAGCAAAATTACAGAAATAGCAACGAAAATAATTTTATGGTTGGGGGTCACCGAAACATGAGGAACTGTATTAAAGGGTCATGGCATTAGGAAGGTTGAGAACCACTGGTGTAGAATCTCAGAGGGCAAACGCTGGGTTTCTAAATTCCGTGATTCCCTGAATATTCCGTTTCACTGCTCTCCTTTGTCAAGAATGCTTCAATAAATTATGTTTTAGATGTGGGCTTTATTTTCTGATTTCTCAGTACATGGGTCATTATGAAAGTTGTGAGATACACCAAAATCAAGAAATATAAAATCCACATGACCAGAAACAAATGAAACCCTCCTAAATTTGCAGTGGTGAATCAGAGAGGAAGCTGTGTTCCTTGGTGGTGAAATAATGAGCCATAACAGAAACTATCTCAGAACATACACCTGCATCTCTCTGTGTGTCCTGGGACTTAGCCTCTGTTCAGCAGACATAGAACTCTGGGCCAGGCCCAGGTGCCCAGCAGCACAAGATCTGAGCTCTCTGAGGGTGTCTCCTGGACCCCCACAGGTGTCTCTGTGGACCCAGGAGGGCAGCTACCCAGTGGGCCTGTGGGTGGCCAGGGGACCTTCCACCAGGTCTCCATCTGGTCTCCTGACCTGTGCAGGTTCCTGCCCCTCGCTGCTTCGTAGGTCACTCCCACTCATCCTGCCAACAATTTTAAGTGGAGTTAATCACGAGAACTTACAATTTTAGACATCCTCATTTTCTGTTGATATAAATCTTTACCTTATTGATATTGCCAACATTTCTAGAAAATTATCAATGATGATGGTGAATACAGCAACTTTATTTTGCTTCATACGTTACTATATAATTAAACACTGGGTGGCTGTTGGTTTGACAGATATTCCATTCATCTGTTAAAGGAAATCTTACTATTAGGACTTAAATAGTTTTTTGAAAATTTGGAATAATAACTAAATTTCCTTGATTGTCTTTAGCTTTTGAAATGGTTATAAAACTTTTCTTCTTTGATTTAGTTGACCTGTGTCATATGAATAGATTTATTTACATGATATCATGCTTTGCATTTGAGATAATTATTACTTAATTGTAGAGGATTATTTACCTTCCATATGGTTTAATAATGCTCATATTCAATTTATATTAATAATTTATAATACATTGTGTTCATATTGCATAATAATTTCTGTGCTGAAGTTTTCATGTTTTGATACCAGTATCACAATAACTTTATCAATAAATTAGGTAACTTTTTAATACTCTGAGTAGTTTAGAGATAACAATTATTTTTTAAAAATTTGATTGTTTTAAATTATAAATGTATAATTTACGTACCTGTTTTGTAGATTATCCTTTAACTGTTACTCTATTTTTCTATACTTATTATATTTTCTTTTTCTTTTCCATAGTTTTAATAATTCTATTTTTAAAGAAAAGTTCCCATTTTATCAGTATTTTCGAGTGTATTCATGTGGAGCTTTACAAACATACTTAAGATATCTTCTGTCCTCCACTGTGACTCACAGGCTACAATTTAGTGGAGCCTCCTCCCTGGCTCCAGCAAGTGGTGGTTGACTTTGTTTCCTATGCATGTTAATGTTTGACTAAGCCCCATCACACTTTGGTGTGATGCTGGAAGTTGGCATGTGAGTAACTACCAGCTGCCTCAATCCTGTGTTTACCCAGGAGACAGGGACACAGTCAACTGTTTCTCAGACTGAGGTGCGACAGGAGTCACTAGAAGATGTAGGATGAACACAGGGTCTGTTGTACTTAGAGATAAGACAGGTAGAGAACAAGTAATTTTAATGGGCCCTTAATTTAAACCATTTGTATTCTATCTATGTAATAAAGTGTAAACATCACCCCAAATTTAAAGATAAAGCATATACTGAGAGATTAGAAATACCCTGGAACATCCTGTTATTTTGTCCACATACTCACAGGCACCTGCTCTTGCTGCTTGGGGATGGGCCTTTGAATACTCATGGATGAAAGAAATAGCTTGGACAGCACTAAAGTGTGCCCACCCAGATAGATTAAGAACAGAGGCAGGTAAATAATGTCCCCTCTTAAAGGGCTTTGGAGCACACTGGTGGGCAGGGAGAGAAGTCTCTGAGAGCACCTGCGGCAAGGGACAGCCCAGTCTCCTACAACTGCTTCTTTCCTTTCTTCAGAGGAGATTGTTGGTGCAACATGATACAAATTAATAACACCCACTCAGTCTTTTTTGCATTGAACTGAGGAACTCGGGAAGGCTAACACCAGCAAGCACTCCACATGGGGAGATAAGAGTGTGGCCCTCTCCAATGTTCCTCACTGGCTTTTATTGAAATCTCAGGCATGGGAAAGTACAGTGCAGCAAAAAGCTGTAGCAGAAAGCTTCAAAGAAAGTAAAAGTTAAAAAACAAGGAGTTTTTCTATAACTGCATGACTGACTCCTAATACAACCTGTTTACCACACTTCTGTCTTGTCTTAATCTTATCACTGCTAATATATGACTTGGGGCTGGGCAGTGTGCTGTGTCTGGCGAGTACTGTTTTTAGTACTCAGGGCCAGCAGTGACTCTTGGCTTTTGTCCAGATTACTCTGTTCCTGGTGTCTAGCACTTTTAACCCTATGCTCTGTACTACAGAGATGAAGCATTTCTGCAAACTTACTGACACATGGCTCTCCATTAATACATCTGGTGGGAGTTAACACACCACAATATCCCCAGGAAATGTTTTGTTTTGATTTTCTTACACAGAATGGTAGGATTAGCAAATGTAATTTCTGGGTTTTGAGTTTCCTATAGTGTTATCTAAATTAGCATTTTTTTCTTAAATTTTAGGCCTATATGGTACTAGTTGTTTTGTTCCCTGAGAGCCATTGAGTTCAATGTTTCTCCCATCTGAAATGGGACCCCATTTCCACTGAATTCCTCTACAAAAATGGCAACATGTCAGTCCTGGATTGAGTACAGCAGCAGTGCTCATAACAGAGGAGGGAAATCAACACAGACAGGAGGCTTTACGTCTTTAGTTTTTGAAATGGTCATGTAACCTTTCTTCTTGATTTAGTTGACTTGTGTCATATGAGGAACATTGGAGGGGGCCTTTTACACTGAAGGCCACAATCTCTCTGGTTTGCAAAAAATCCACTGGGATAAAATCTCTTTCCTCCAAATCTCTTTTCACAGAAATTTTGTTCACAGGTTAAATAAAATGTACAAAGCACAGAAGGATCCAAAACCTTCACCTCAAAGGCCATGCTTTCCTTAGTAGTAAGAAAAGCATCCTAAGTTACCAGTTTTTCACATTTTATTGAACAGTCAGTGAGGTCTAGGGTGAATGGTTTAGGCTCACGATTCTCAGTTGAGAATGATTTTTAAAAGGTGATTTTTCCACATGCTGATCTCTTAGGAAGTGCAGAAGCACTGCCATACTAAACAGCAGATCGCCTTCGGCAGCTTCCCGGGGAGCACACACACCACTAGGTTTCACCATGAGGGACCTCGTCTCCTGCAGGAGACCCATCTCTGTGGACCACTTGTCTCCTGCAGGGGATCTGTGGCTGCACTTGGGGTCCTGGGAAGAGGGTCCTCTTGGTCCATCCTCTTGCTCTCTCACTTTAGAGGGGCCAGAGTCTACCTCAGTCACCACAGGTGCAGACTTGTCACCCACAGGTCATTTCCTGCCACTCTACCCCTTCACTCTGTTTGGTCCCCCCACTCTGCTCAGGGGACCTGAGCCATCGTACTCCCTTCTCCCCATTCCTGTCCCTGTGGTGCATTCTCCGCAGGGTCTCCTGAGTTACTTCTCTGCTTGTCAAAACTGCTTAGTTTTGATATTTAAAAAAATAGTTACTATTATACTTACAGTGACTCCTTTTAGGTATTTAAATCTATTAAGAGCACTTATTTTATGTTCTGTACTTAATAATTTCAACATCTGCAGTCTTTTCCCGATTCTGCAATTTGTTACTTTTATGTATTTTGACTCTTGGGGAATTGCTTATTTCTTGTATTTTTAACCATTTCTCATTGTGTTCCTTTGAGCTCTCGATTGTGAAAATTCTTTGAGCAATGCATTCCTTTAATCTTTACCTGTGAGAATTCTAAGATTTGGAAAGGATTTTTATAATTCAGAAGCTGTAAGAAAGAGGAAGATAATTCTGACTATAAAGAAATTTTTAAAATGTTGCAGGACAAAAACACAATATTGATTAGATTATAAAATTGCAATGTTATTTTCAACACAAATGATAGTTGAAAAGCGAAATTTTAATTTTAAAAAACTTCTAAAAATTAGAAAATAGAAATTAGAGGAAATTGTGCAAAGGGTATAAACTTCTCTTAATGCAAAAAGAATTGTAACTAATCAAAAATTTATGGAAAGGGCCAGACTACATGTGCGTGCGCACATGTCTAAGTTATGGATGACCATGTTATCTGCAGATCAGGAGACTTTTATTCCTTCTCTAGAAACGTGACCTCCTTTTCTTTCTTTTCTTTTGTCTTGTTATAATGAGAAGGACCAAAACGACAATGTTGAGTAGGGACAGTGAGAACAGGCACCTGTGCCTTGTTTCCGGTCTTACATAGAGGGTGTGTGTATGTTTTTTGCAGATTCTTTTTTCAATTTGATGAAATTCTGTTTTCTTAGTTTATTGAGTTTTTTATCAGGAGTGGACATTGAATTTTATCAAATGTGTTTTGGACTCCTTGAGGTGATAGTATGGATTTTTAAAAATCTATTGGTGTGGTAAATTAAATTAATTGATTTTATAAATAGAAACAACCTTATGTTCTATGAATAAATCTTGCTTTGTCACAATGCATTATCTTTTTATGCATTATTAGATTGAATTTGTTAATAATTTGTCAGTGGACACTTGTATCTCTGTTCATAATGGATATTGGTTTATATGTTTTTCTTCATACACTTGCCTGGTTTGGTGTCAGGGGGTCAAGTGTAGTCCTGGCCTCATAAAATGAATTAGGAATTGTCCTTCTATATTCTCACAGACTTCTTGTAGTATTCATAGTATTTCTTTGTTTGGTAGAATTTGCTCTGATTCCATTTGAGCCTGGAATTTTATTTGTGGAGTGTATTTAAACCATTTATTTTCTATTATATAAGACCATTCAAACTTTGTACTAGTTTGAAAGATAATAATGTTGATCTCTTACATTTCCATAGCTTTTTATAATGTACGGAGCACTTCCACATTTATTATCTGATTTTTATCTTCATAAAAATCCCATGATGCATATATGCATTAAATATTCTCATCCTATAGAAGAGGAAACCAAAGATCACAGAATTGGTGCACATACTGGTGAATGGCAGAGAGTGGGCTTAAACCCTGGTCTCCTGGCCCAGCACTGTCTAGAGCTGTCAGGAGCTTGGGGTCAGAAGCCATTTATTGACCGTTGCTTGGCTTCACTGCATTGTGTCCATTGGTTGTGATCAAGACTTGTGTATCTAGTTGTATAAAATTTCAGAAGACAGGAAGAACGCCCATTCATAGATTCTTCTTTGTGTTCTTAGATTGGGGGTGGCAAACCCAAGCCTGGGGGCCAAATTTGTCCCATTTCATTTTTTTATATTAAGTTTGTATTTAAACTATATTAAATACCAGAGCCTACGATATTTGCCATCTGGCCCTTTTGCTGACCCTGTCTTAGAGCCTGTTAGGGGGCATGGCTCAGTACATATTTGTTAAATGAATGAACGAGATCCAGGTTAAGAGTATTAAACTCCAAAGAATCTGGTTTGTTGTGGTGATAGTGGATATTCTCTTAGCTTTGCTTTGACCTAAGGGGTGACTGAAGAAGAGTTGAATTGGTTGCGAGTTGTCTGGCCTTCTGCTAATTCCAAACCCAGTCCCCTAGATCACCCACAAGGATGACCCAACAGCTCCTCACCTCTCTCCCTTGGACCCAGAGTGTCTCAGCACTAGGTGGGTGCACCTGCAGCGGCTTGCCCACAGGGGCCAGAGTCTGCAGGCTCCAGTCTCTGCTGTAATCACTGCCGTTGCTCCCTCTACACACACACACACACACACACACACACACACACACACACACACACGGCTTCCTCAGCAGCTGCAGGAGGAGCCAGACAGAGATTTATCTTTTTTATAACAGAAAGTCAATGGTTCATGGGGCAAAATAGCACAACCAAGGAGTAGTCAGTGGATAGAGTCTTCTCTTTTTCTGCTCCAAGACGAAATGTTGAAAGTTGCAGTAGTTCATAGGCTTTGTGGAAGACACTTTGCAAGGACAAGCAACTGGCCAGGCTTGGTGGAAGTTCAGTAACACCCTCCTTCTGTCTTCTCTTCCTATTCCTTCCCTCCTGCTTCTCTGAGTTTTCACTCCCCAATAAAATGTGATTAAAAAAAAAAAAAGCCATTCCGGTTATCTATTTGTCCTTAAATGAATTTTGATAGTTTGTGTTTTTTAAAGACATTTGTTCTTTTAATCTAAGCCATAAAATTTTTTGGCGAAATGTTGTTTGCGGTATTTTTTATGCTTCAGATCTCTAGTGATGTCACCTCTTCTCGTTTGTAATATTGGAAATTGTGTCTTTTCTGTAGTTGTCTTGATTAGTTTCTTTAGGGGATTTCTATTTTAATGTTCTTTGCAAATGACATATTTTTAATATATTTTTTATTTTGGCTCATTGATTTTTGTTCTTTTTTCTTCTCAGTAATTGTTTTGGGGTTTATTTTATTTAGTTTTTTTTTTTTTTTACTTAGTTTATTTTACTTAGTTTTCTGGTTTTTAAGGTGGGATGTTACATTTCAGATTTATGACATTGCTTGCTTTTTGTTGCAAGCATTTAACACGAGGCATTACCCACAAAGCAGCAGCACTTCCTTTCCCTTAAGCCTTTATGTTAAGTGTTATTATAATCTCCAAAAAAAGAATTAACATAGCAGCTGTCATACCGGAATTAACATTGCAAAATCGGCCCTTGGCTGTTGTCTGGTAATTTGGGTCTTGGGAGTGTCCCCACCCTTTCCTAACACGGATGGGCCACTGGCCGGAGGTTTGTTTGAACAACCTGGCGCTGAGCACCTGCTTCCCTGCCCGGAGCCTGCGAGGTCAGCCCGTGCTGCGCGGAGGCGCCAAGAGCCGCTCTGCACAGGACTGCGCAAGCGCGTTGTCGCTGTGTCTCTGTTGCAGGGAAAGGGCGTGTGCGCTCCGAGTGGACCCTCGGGATCCTGGGGGCACCTGCAGCGGAGGCCTCCAGATGGCGCTGTGCCCCCTCCCCGTAACCAGCTGTGCAGCCCCGCGCTGCTGCATGTGCCGCCTAAGGCACCAGGGCCACTGGCCACTCTGTCCAGTCCCAGGAATCCCACCAGCGAACCTTCCCTTCTGTGGGGTTCCTTGGGGATGCCCAGAGAGTGTCTTCATTTAACTAAACCATTTTCTGTTTATTTTTTAATTTTTATTCCGTCATTGACTCATGGGTTACATAGAAGCATGGATTTACTTGAATACTTGGGGAAGTTTTTCTGGTGTAGATGGGGGCACACTTTGCATGATAGACTATTTCAAGTTCATGGTTTTGTTTCGTGATCCCCAACACGGGTGGTTTTGGTGAGCACTCCACCTGCCCCTGGCGGAGGAAGTTGTCGGAAGTTGGGGCCTAGATCCCATACCTTTAGCAATGTTCTGCCTATTTATCATGTTACTTACTGAGGGAAGAATACTGAAATCTGCAACTGCAATTTTTTAATTTTCTGTTTCTCCTTTCATTTACGTTTTATGTACTTGTTTTATTTTTAGATGCATGTACTTTCAGGATTTTTTTTTTTTTCTGGATGAATTCATACTTTCATCACTCTGTAATGTCACTGGAGATTTGTCTTTGAAGTCTACCATTTCGACATTAAAATAGACACTCTTTTTTCATTAGTACTTGTCTAGTATATATTTTTCTATCTTGTTTATTTTTAATTTATATATGTCATATATAAAGTAGGCTTCTTGTCGATATAATGTAGGTGAATCTTGTCTTATCTTTTTATTCAATCTGGTAACCTTGCTTTTTAATTACAGAAGTTTACATTTTACCTATGTTGTACATATTTAAGAAGCTTTGGTTAAATTTACTGTTTTGCTGATTTTTTTTTTCCACCTGTGTATTATTCTCCTTTTCTGCAAATTTTCTTGCCTTCTTAACTGAGTACTTTCTGACATTATCTTAGCTCTGCTATTGAATTGTTAATCGTATGTCTTCTTAGCTTTCTGCTGTCTTGGTGATATTCTCTGCCTACAGTGCAGGGATCCTGCAGACATTCTTACTGCTAATCTCTCTGCTGTAGTCTCCGTATGTTTTCCTTTCAGGTCTTCAGGAGCCTTGCCATACATTGTTTCTATATTTGATTTAAATCACCAATATTTTTTATAGCAAGTAAAGAGAATAAAAATATTGTCTTCTTCTTTTAGTTATTCTTCATCCTTTATGTATATGTCTATGTGACCTTTCTGGGCTGCTGGTCTGTTCCTGCTTTGCAGAACTCTCATGCCTCCCACAACACAGCAGACCCATTATGGGGGACCCCGCACAGCAAGCAGTGGGCACAAGCTGGGTGTCTTCCAACTCAGTTCTGACCCTGTCTACCTGGAGATGGGTGAGGGCTCTGGAACTTCTGAGCAACTCATTTCAGGTTGAGGTTCCCACAAGCCTTTCCTTGGGTTCCATAAAGGTGCTGGGTGGCTCTCAGAACTCAGAGGAACTTGCCTACCAGTGCATTCTAAAGGGACTTACAAGGACACAGAGGAGATTCACAGGTGGTGGTGTGGGGAGGGTGCTGCTCCTCCTCCGCCTCCTCATGCTCATCAAGCAAATGCACTTACAGCCCTGTCCTCTTGGGTTTTCCCGGACAACCATGCTGCTTGCATGGCCTGAGTCGGGACCCTCTCTGGAATGGGAGGAGAGCGGGGAGGTCAGTCTCTCTGGAATAGGAGGAGAGAGGAGGTCAGTCCTGCCTTGGGGCAGGCAAAGGTTCCAGAGATTCTGTTTCCTGGGGCTGCTTCTGAGGCCATGACATAACCAACATGATACCCAGAGATTGTGACAAGGGCTGTGGGAGTCATGAGCTAGGACTGTGGACCAAAGCCTGTAAATACACATGCTTATGTATATACACACATGTATTAGTATGCATGCACATGTACACACATAGATACACATATTAACATACATGCACAAGTACACACACATATAGACACACACATTAATATACATGCACATGTATACAAATACACATGTATATACACATATATGCAATAAACACATACACATGTATACACAATTACAAACATATAAACATATATAAACACACACATACATGTATATACAGGGTGTCCCAAAGATCACCCCTAAAGTTGTTACACATAGGGAAAATGGAAAATTGTAGCTAAATATACCTTTATTTATAAAATATTCATTACAAAATTTTACAAATAAGTTAATAAGTTAATAAATAATTTAATAATTTTACAACACACGCAGAATATTTTGTAAAATTTTGTAATGAAATTTTTGTAAATGAAGGTAGATTTAGTTACAACTTCCCCTTCTTCCTGTGCATGGTGACTTTAAGGGCTCCCTTTCGGACACCCTGTATATACACACTGATGTACAAGATCTGACATCCTAGGAAAAGCGCTACGTACCTTATTGCTGAATATCACTATGGTCACCTTTAAAATACTCCCCTTGGGAAGCTGTGCACTGAGGCCAGCACCTTGTCCACCCTGCAGAGCAATTTTGGAATCTTTTTCTGGAATGGCTATCAGAGCTGTCATCATATTACTTTTGATGTCCTGAGTGTCATCAAAATGTCTTCCTTGCAAGATTTCCTTTATCTTCAGGTAAAGAAAAAAGTCATTTGGGGCCAGATCAGGTGAGTAGGAAGGTTGTTGCAACACAGTTACTTGTTTACTGGCTAAAAACTCCCTCACAGACCGTGCCCTGCGGAGTGATGCAAGAGCCTAAGCTGTTGGCCAAGATTTTCAGTTACGGTTTTCTTGTTTCTCTATCAATCAGCTGATAATTTTAATACAGAATTCGATGAATTTTTGCAATGTTTTCCTGAGTTCTGCTAGTTCCTGCCTGCTCTGATCTCTCATCATCAGCGATGCTCTCCTCTCCCCTCAGAAAACCAGTTAATCCATTTGTCACTGCTGGTTTCTTCATGCCATTGTCCCCATTTACTTGGACTAACAAGTTTCTGATTTCACTGCCACTATCAAACTTTCTTGCCAAGTTTAACAAGAAATTTAATGTTTGATCACTGTTCTAAATCAAGCCTTCTCGTGACCGCACACAAAACCACACAACAATAATGAAGCCCACTCAACAAGAAAGCAGCGCCCATGGATGTGAACGTAGTGGAGAGAAGCTGCTGCATCAAGCTTATGAAACCTTACTGAGCCTCGAGTACAGTGCTGCCACAGGCGGCACTCAGTGGCCAGTCCGTGAACTTCATTGTCAGGCCTTGGCGTGTGCCAGTGTGTGTGTATACACACGCACACATATATGCTATATGTACACATGTACATTAATATATACACATAACTTGGAGCTCTTCTCTCCTTGATGGTGGACTTAGATAAAAATGAAATTGTGATCAAATGCAGGTAGAATTGGAATCAAAATCAGAATATTGCCATGAACTCTGGCAGCTGGAAAGTGTACTGGCCCTCTAGGTTGGGGCTGGGGCCTTGGGGGTTTAGGCCTGACTTGTGGTGTGAGCTGATTCTGTGGTATGAATACTTCCACAGTGGCTGGCTTCAGGCTACTGATGATTTAGTTACCAGTTTGTAACATTCCTAAATATGTGCTAGTCTGCTCTCTTATGCTGGGACAGTGATCATCAATGATATGATTGATTCAGTAGGAAGAGTGAAGTCTGGGGGCAGTCTCAGCACACACTGCAGAGTGGGCAAGAGTCTCGAGGGAGGTGAAGGCTGAGTTGGAGCCGCCCCAGGGACCCTGCTTGGCAAGCTCTTGGATTCCATTTACTCCTTGTGATTGTTACCAAAAAGCTTCTTTCTGTGACCTCTGCACCTGCCTTCTGGGAATCTGGAAGGGGTCTTTAATTTGCCTAGTGGTTTTGTTGCTAAGGAATATCTTCCTCAAAAGTAGTTTTAGGAAAATGACCCCATTGTCTGTGGTTTTCCTGTTCTCCACTTACAGGGCATTTTCTTTTTTCAAAACTAAGAACAAATCAGTCATAATTATTATGCAAATGTGTGGGTTTTTTTCAAATAGCTGCTAGCATGATTTTCCACTTTAAGATCTTTTAACTTTTGATGCTGTGTTTGCAACTTTCTAATGCATTGATTGTCCACAGTGTACGGTCATCTTGGAGTAAAGTTAGTGCTGAGATTTACAAAAAGAGATAAGTCATTTATGAAAGAATTATGCTGCTTTTTATTACAAATTAAGTAGATAATTTTAATTCAAAATTTCTAATGGAAGAAATCATTCAGGAGATAGATCATTTTATATAACATTTCATTCTTTCTGAGGAGTTTCTGAGGCATCCATGTAACTTGTATGTTTTAATTAGAACCAACAATCTCAAGTCCAGAATATTCAAATCAGCATCTTCTCTGTTTGTAGTTAATTCTTAATCACACACCCCATCCATCCATGTGTTACTGTGATGACTATGTCGGGGTCAAGTGTTCAATTACAGCTTAGTCGTGAGGGCCTCTTTACAGACAAGCAGATGAGAGAAGATAATTTCACAGTAAACAGAAAGAAGAATGAGCTGCTTTGAGTAAACCATGAGACATATGATGATGAATAATTCATGAGAAAGATTCTCTTTCCTACAGATCTGGGTGAAAAGTATTACTATAGGAAACTATGGCGTTTCTAAGTCATTGGGACTTTGCCAGAAATACAGAAAACAAAGGGTTTTAAATGATAACACCCAATTTTCATCCTCCATTTCATACTTAAATTGAAGAATGCAGTGGTTTCTCCCAAGCTCATATCTTGCTGCCTGCTGTTTATCTGATTTTAGATCCATGGGAGGCGTGAAACAGGTGTAAGCATAGTAAATGAATGGACAGGTCAAATATGAATATTACAATCAAAAAGGGATGTAGCAAAAACTTGTTTTAATATTCAACATTAAAATAAAAAGTACTTTGGGTTTACGTTGAAGACATTAACAAATGAGATATTAAAGGATAGTAACCCATGTTTATGTAGAATGTTCCAGATACTAAGGACTTCAGTGATGTTAAGTTCTTTTTTTTTTTTTTTTTGAGACAGTATCTCACTATGTCGCCCTCGGTAGAGTGCCATGGTGTCACAGCTCAGAGCAACCTCCAATTCTTGGGCTCAAGCGATTCTCTTGCCTCAGCCTCCCGAGTATCTGGGACTACAGGTGCCCGCCACAATGCCCGGCTATATTTTTGTTGTAGTTGTCATTGTTGTTTAGCTGTCATACACCGGCTGGGCTTGAACCCACCAGCTTTGGTGTATGTGGCCAGTGCCCTACTCGCTGAGCTGCGGGTGCCGAGCCAGATGTTAAGTTCTTAATTGTTATGACAACCCTCTTAGGTAACCCTGTTATTTTCCTTATTTTATTTGTGGCTAACTGAGGATAAAAGTGAGATGACCAGCCTAAGGTTAGAGCTGGTAACTTTCAGGGCTGAGATTTGGACCCTGACAGCTGCCCTCTGAGTTTGAATTTTTAACCACCCCATGCTGCTTCCCAGATCCTTTTTTCCCTCCTTCAGACACATCCTGTTGTGGCTTAGCTTTTCACGAGCAGAGAGTTTACATGTGACCAAGAAGGGTGACCTTGAGCAAGGCACATATACAAGTACATGAAGAAATAGCTGTGTTCAACTAGGGCTCCTCGTGTTCCTCAAGCCAACAGCAGTGGCACGGTGCATTCCAAGCTGGATGGGGCTTATCACGTGTGGTACTTTCATCTACACACCAATGCACACTCTGTACAGAAAGGCAGACAAGTACACATGCACACAGGCATGCACACATATACATACATACAGTCACACACCACGGGCATGCTTATGCACACCCAGGCACCTATACATCCATATAAGCATAGACATGCCACACGCACATGCACACAAATGCATGTGTGCACATAGGAGGCACACACCTGCACCTGCCCACACCCAGGCCTGAGTGTGACCTGCGGACAGTCATGCCATTTGGGTGTCGCAGGATGTTAATGTTTTCAGCTCCCCATGACCCTTCCAGGAGTGCATGAGAAGGAAAGATCCCCACAGATCAGAGAACACCAGGAGCCCAGAGTCCTGCCAATGCAGTGGACAGTCTGGGGAAAGTACAGGACACTGAAAATTCCTCCCCTAGGAGAGGGAATTGTTGTAACGGAATGGTCAGAAAGGATCCAAGGTTCTTATTCAGCAGCTGCAGCCATGACGTCAGGTGCCCAGGGTAGTTATGTCACTTTGTTGACACCCAGGCTGCCTCTGTCAGCTTTGCCCCAGCAGCAGTGCTTCTAGGTGGGTTTATGAACCAGCACCTCTGCCTCCCGACCGCACTCTCTAAAACACTGCCTTCTGCACAGATGTGCTTCCTGCCTCAGTGGTCTGAGCTCCTGCAGCTCCAGGATGTCATTCCTGCTCCAGCCCCGGCACCTTAGATGGGAAGCCCTGCTTCTTGTCCTCAGTTGGGTATGAAGTGTGGTGTGTGCCTGTTTTGCTTAGAAACTGATCCAGAATATATTGAAAGAATGAGAGAGGCGAAAAGATCAACATGTCTTCACTGCCAGGATACCTGCCACCATGCAGTGTGAGATGTCAGAGGGAAGGGGCGGCATGAGGCACGAGGGTGCACAGAGGGGTAGGGCTGCTCCACAGGATACCTCAGTGGCATGTCCTGGAAGATGTCCAAGCTCTGCACAGCGGTGACCTCTCAGTGTCTCTGGCCCTGCTGAACCTGGGAGCACACCCGCTTGTCAGAGGGCTCTCCGGTCCTCAGCTCTGTGGCTCCTGGGTGTCATCACTGCTTATAGCCAGGTGGCAGACATTCCTAGGAGCTGCCATTTCTGCAATTGTTTTGCATTTTAAAGGTGAAGCTACTAAGTTACACTTTGACCCTTGTTATTCTTGTGCAAACCAAATGCACTTTGGCAGAAGAAAAAATGAGAAGAATCTCCACTATTCCCACTTCTTTTATATTATTATTATTAAATCATAGCTGTGCACATTGATATGATCATGGGGCATCATACACTAGTTTCACAGACCGGTTAACACTTCTAAGAGAAAGCAAAGCTCTTTTCCCTTTAGAATAGCACACATTCATGCATCCTGAAGGAGAAGACAAACCCTCCTCTCCAACTAGTATTGGGAGCAGGAAGTACATGGTCCTTTTATGGAGGGGAGGGGCCCTAGAGACCCTCCCATTTCCCATCTCACTCATTTCTCTGTCCTGGCAGGAACTGGGCAGTGGCTGAGCAGAGCATGGTCCGTGCCCCTTCCTCTGACCAGCTCACGGCCTCCTGCCTCACCTCTTGCCCTCCTGCCATGTTGTGCTGGGTTAGCTGGACCTGTGCCCAGGCCTGTACTGGTCCAAGCACCTCTTCTGAGCTGTGCGCCAGCGTCCCGTCTGGGACTGAATCCTGCTGGATTTGCCTGTGGGATGCCTGTCCCTGTGGCTGAGGGATGCTGAATAAAGCTGTCGGGACAGGGGAGGGTGAAGGTTACATTGTCCCAGTTGCTGCCGACATAACAGAACCAAAGACTCAACATTGCTTGGCAGGAAGCAAACATCCAGTGTTTCAGTTCTTGGACCCAGATCTTAAGTCTGCAAGTCTCATGTTCATTTTATTATGTCAGAGCAGCATTTTATTATCAGAATTTAATAAGAAAATAATGAAACGATTTGTTCCTTTTACATTGTGTTCTCCAATAACACTGGGAAAGGGATGTCACAGGCCATGCAATTTGCTGGAAGAGATTTTTCTGAGCAGAAGTAAATTATGTCCCTTTTCCTCCAGGAAACTATTGTTCATTCCCCGCCCCCAAAACAATCACCTCGATTTGTGAAGATACAAAATTCAATCATCAGATTTCTGTGGCTAGAAAACCCCACATATATAAACACTTTCATTCTTAGGCACAGTCCAGTTCCTAGGAGCCCGATACACTCTTCTTAAAGAAAGCAGCCTGGCTTCACGGCAGTGACTGCATTTTCCACAGTAAACCTTCATCGGGATCCACCAGAGAAGGTCTACAAGACACATGTGCCTGCTTTCACCAAGCATAAAGCCCAGCTGATCTTTATCCTTTTGGGCAGGTGTAGAAACTGGTGAGAAGATATTGCATGCTAGAGCAGTTTTTGTTATTCAGACTTCCTTCCCCTCAAACAGGACAGCATGTGTGAGCTCTCAGACACATTTTTCCTCCCTCACAGGGGCCTATTCTTACCCAGGTGGTCAGGTCAGGTCTCCACTCAAGCCATGGGCCCAGCCCTGGTCATACCAATGTGCTCCAGTACTGGGTGCCAGGCAGGGAAAGCCCAGGAGGGTCACAGCCCTCTTCCCAAACCAGGTCATTTTGCTATTACCTTCAGAGGATACTGAAAAATTTTATGTTAAGAGAGAAAAAGAATGCTGAAAAACCAGTATATTAGAACGTCGGTTAGAAATTGGGCCTTTTCTGAAGAAGATTTTCCGCTAATTCTTCCTCCCCATAAGTGAACAGTTACCCCATCCTCTAGAGGGGCCTGTAGACCAATTACACCTGGTGGAGCCCGGGCTGGGTGCCTCTCGGCCTCACTGCTCTGTGAATTGATGTAAATGCTTGCCTGCAACTTGAATGCCCAGAATGATGTACCTTGATAAAGAAATACTAATGTGGAGACAGGCAGGGATGATCAGAGAGCCACAGATGAGAAAGAGATATGGAGACAGGCAGGGATGCTCAGAGAGCCGCAGATGAGAAGGATATATGGAGACAGGAGGGGAGGCTCAGAGAGCCGCACATGAGAAGGAGATACGGAGACAGGTAGGGATGCTCAGAGTGCCACAGAGGAGAAGGAGATACGGAGACAGGCAGGGAGGCTTAGAGAGCTGCAGATGAGAAGGAGATATCGAGACAGGCAGGGATGCTCAGAGAGCCACAGATAAGAAGGAGATATGGAGACAGGAAGGGATGCTCAGAGAGCCGCAGATGAGAAGTAGATATGGAGACAGGCCGGGATGATCAGAGAGCCACAGATGAGAAGGAGATATGGAGACAAGCAGGGATACTCAGAGAGCTGCAGATTGGAAGGAGATATGGAGACAGGCAGGGATGCTCAGAGAGCCGCAGATGAGAAGGATATATGGAGACAGGAGGGGAGGCTCAGAGAGCCGCACATGAGAAGGAGATACGGAGACAGGTAGGGATGCTCAGA
>CAUYPK010057041.1:0-15691 GCA_963574355.1 Loris lydekkerianus | reverse complement strand
TGAGACATTACTGTATTGTTTGGTCACTTCCAGGAGTCTTGGGGTTTTCTAAGTATAAGATGATGTCATCAGCAAAGAGGGAGAGTTTGACCTCCTCTGCCCCCATTTGGATGTCTTTTATTTCCTTCTTTTGCCTGATTGTATTGGCTAGAACTTATAGCACTATGTTGAATAGTAGTGGTGACAGAGGACAACCTTGTCTGGTTCCAGTTCTAAGTGGAAAAGTTTTCAGTTTTACTCCATTCAATACAATATTAGCTGTGGGTTAGTCATAGATAGCTTCAATCAGTTTAAGAAATATGCCACCTATGCCTATACTCTTCAGTGTTCTAATTAGAAAAGGATGCTGGAATGCTTTTTCTGCATCTAGGATCATATGGTCTTTGTTCTTGCTTCTGTTGATAAAAGATACCACAGGGTGGTTTAGATTTGCATTTCTCTAATAGAGTACATTGAATTCTTATTTCTCTATTCTTGTGATGTTTTGGTAAGAAGAATATGTTCCACTTCCATCCAGGTTATTACAAAAGATGTAAAGCCTTCTTTTTTTAATGGCTGAATAGTATTCCATGGTGTAAATATACCACAGCTTGTTAATCCATTCCTGCATTGGTGGGCATGTAGGCTGTTTCCACATTTTGGTGATTGTAAATTGAGTTGTGATAAACAATCTAGGCCAATGTCCTTATGATAAAAGGATCCCCCCCCCCCCCCACCGTAGATGCCTAGTAATGAGATTGCAGGATCAAATGGGAGGTCCAATTTGAGTTATTTGAGGATTCTCCATACTTCTTTCAAAAAGATTTCATTAGTTTGCAGTCCCACCAGCAGTGTAAAAATGGTCCCTTTTCGCCACTCCACGCCAGCATCTGCAGCTTTGAGACTTTGTGACATGGGCCATTCTCACTGGGGTTAGGTGATATCTCAGGGTAGTTTTGATTTGCATTTCTCTGATGATTAGGGAGGATGAGCATTTTTTCATCTGTTAGCCATTTGTCTGTCTTCTTTAGAGAAGGTTCTATTCAAGATTTGTCTTTCTGATGCTTATATTTCACTTAGCTGATGTATGTGGCAGAACAAAAAAGCGTCTTCTGATGTATTTCATAGGTTTAGTTTTCCCAATAATATGTTATTTTTGAAAACTTATATGCTATGAGTAAGAAACACTGCCAAACTGAAATTCTAGGAACATGGGGACCATGAAGCTGCTTTCAGCAGCTCTCTCTCTCAAATTTAGCAGTTCATATTTTAAAAATTATATATAAATTAATTGTTCTGTTCTGCTGAACCGACTAGGTTGCATCACCCCGTAAGGACATTCTGACTTGAGTAAATATTTTTCTTTCTCGATAACAGGCCCATTTCTTTGTGTGGTGATATCTCCCACAGGCAGTAGGATGGTGGGGAGTTGGGAGCGGAATTCATTGCTTCTGGGGAGGCCTTTGGATGCAAATGTTAAGCTTGATTGGCTGCCTGTCTCTTGGATCCTGTTGTTCCGCAGCGAGTCTTTAAGAGGCAGCTGGGACCTCCACTACATCTGGCCACACTGGAGATTAAGAGAAGAGGAAGGGAGATGATATTTTCCCCATCTGTGCCTCAGAGAATACCTAATTAGCTTCCATCCTTCCTCAAGGGGAGAATAAAGCTATTTAAGTAATTTAGCTTAGAGGGGGAAAAAAGCAACTTACAAATTAATTCAGAAAGTAAAGGAATCTTCCAAAATGACAGGGAATGTTTCTTTGTTTCGGTAAGTCCTTTGAGTTCATTGGCAGGCAGGCGTTTCTGCTCACGAAGTTCTAACACCAGTGTTGTCAACTCTCCAGACACTCGGTTAACAACTTCCAAAATATGAACCCCTTATACATTTTTTGTCAGTCTGGGTCAGTGAAGGATTTCTGGTGAAAGTGACATTTCCTGATTCTCAAAGGTGAGGGAATCAGCCAGGAAAAGTGAGAGTGTAAGTTAAGAAGGTCCTTCTCAGCTGATCAAATATTAGGACTGAAGAAAGATCCTGTCACCTGAGAAAGACCTCAAAGAGTTGGTGTTTCTGGAGGGAGAACCTCGGGTTCAAGGAGTGAAGAAGGATGAAGTTTCATAGATCAAGGAGGGCTTGTCAGGGGGCCGAGCCCGTGTTCTACAGGGCATGAAGAGCCACTGAGGTTTTGTAAAAGGGGAAAGGCGTATTTGCATATTGATATAGACTTCACAGCAGCCAGGGAACAGAGTGAAGGGGGTTCAGGCTCAAGGCAGGAGAAGCTGTTAAAAGTCCATGCAAGAGATGATGAGAGACACCGTAAGAAGACAGAATGGGTAGAAGGGACATGCACAGCTGAATTCATTGCACTGGGACAATATTGAGGAAATACGTTTTGTAGGAGGAGAGTAGGGGCAATGGAAGAAAAGGAAATGCCCCAGCCCTCACCCACCTTGGATGGTCGGTACCAGCAACTCCAGAATACGGGAGACGGAGACAAGAGACCAGGAAATGCAGAAGTGGCTATGTGGAGAATGAAGCGTCAGGGAGAGGAAGGGGAAATGTTTAATTGGCAGCTGGGTATATGAATCTGGGATTGCAGAGGAGGGAAATAATGGAAAATAAGGGATTAGGAAGTGATCAGAATGTGTAAGTAGTGACTGAAACCAAGTAGAGAGATGAGATCTCCCAGGTAAGTTATGTGCCCTAGAGAGACAAGCTCTCAGGACAGGAAGCTGTGGAGGGCAGTGTTAAAGAGCCGGCAGGCACGTCTGGGAAATCACTTCATACCTCTGAGACTCAGATAGTAACGATTTTATTTTGGGGTTGTGGAACTCAGTGGAGATAATACATGTAGAGTATTTGACTCATAAACTGCTCCTTTTCTCTTCATTTTTAACTTTTGTATCAGTGCTGTTTCATGGTAGAGATGTTAAACTGGATTACCATCACTTGAAACAAGAGCAGAAAGTATACAATTCATTTTTACCTTAAGATTAGCACATGAAGATTGTATGTCGCTGTAAAAAAAATGGCTTATCCATTAAAATTACATGAAAATTTTTTCTTAATATTATACTTGAAAAATGCAAGTGTGAAAAATCTAACTCACTAGACTACTGTATATACATTTCTAGAATCATCAGTTTCTAGGCTAAATTGTAGTTTTAGCTGGAGTGCGGTAAGACATACCAATAATTCATATGCATGTGTATTAAAAGACAAAATGACTAATTTTAATCTAGTGTTCATAAGGGCAAGGTAATGGGGTTACGTGACATTATATGTGGTAATGTAGTTCAAAAATGAAGGTCTTGTCAGATAACAGACTAGATCATCTCTACAAACATCAAATTATTTGATTGAATCAATATATACAGAAAATAAGAGACAAGAGCAGGGAGGTCGAATGGACAAAGGCATGCATCTATCACCCTGTGCTATAGATTTTCTCACCCTTGTGTTCAGCTCAGTACACATTTAAATGCAGCTATTTTAACCTGACAGTAGCCATTTGCAAGAAATTTCTGAACACCTAGGCTCTACCCCCCAACTCTGAAAATTATGAGCTGTAAGCCGTCACCCTAAGAGTTACATAATTTTATCCAAAATTCAGACATCAGCATTTGTGATGTTTAACTACCACCATGTCATAAACATAGCCTAGTGCTTTTGTATGCTAACAACTGGTTTTGAAAATCTCAGCACAACCTATCTCTTTCTTTTACATTTTCTATAGTTTTGTTTTTAAAACACAGAAAGCCCCTCCTAGTGTAGAGGCAGGTGAACAGTGTGTAGCTCTGCACCCCATGTGCAGAAGCTGGAGTCTAGCAGGCCTGGAGCTGCAGCTGCTGCTAATGGGAGACTGATCATGTTCAAGTTCACATGTGGAAGCTTTTTGCTTGATATGCATTTACTCTTGAAGAGTGATGGTGTGGAACTGCAGTCAGCAGTCATCCACTCTGGAGCTGGTTGCTCCTCTGAAATTGAAATAAATTGGCTGAGGGAATGTGCAGAACAGCAGTTGGTGAATTTAACACGGCACACTGTGGGCTCACACGGATAATGACTGCATTATATTAAAGCAAAGAAATGCAAAGGGAAAACACACTTAAGAATATTGTATTTCTCAATATGTATCAAGTCACCAAAAAAAGTAAACAGACCTTTTATATTTTAATTGTAATAAAACTGAGTGAAGGAGGAACTGAATTGTCCTATGAAATGATTTTATTGGGACTACCATCTCTCACTAATCTGTCCTTGTATATTGCTGGTAGATTAATCTCTCTAGTGACAGAACTTTCAAGAAGCAACTCAACATCCAAGCTCAAGAATTTAACCTTAGCGCAGAATAGAAAACCTTTACAATTTTGTGCTCTGGCTTCCTCGTTAATCTTACTGCCTGTTAATCCCTACCTGGACCTGTCTATATTTGCAGAGCTGCTTGTGAATTTCAGAGGAGCCCAGATCAAACCCTGGTTGACCTCCTCACTGGGTTAGGAGGGGAGCAACTCCCTCACCCAGACATTCAGAGGTAAAGACAAACTTGGGTGTAGGCTTTAAGCTATAAAGGTGATAAAGAAATCCTCCTTGATCTCATGGAACTCACCAGTGGAGAGAGAGAGAACACAGCACATAATTGTGCTATAATAAAGTGAGTATAACATGCTGTAGAAATTTAAAATAGACAATGAATAGGTGACTGGCCGTTTGGGAAGAACTTGGTAAAAACTGTGTATGTAGATATAGCATTAACTCTGCATGCGAAATCCTGAATTTGGGTCCCAGTTCAGTCATATTGGGTATGTTATATTATACCAATACACTAAGCAGTAAGTTTCCCATTTATACAAGAGGATGTAAATGAGGGGTTTTTGTTTGCTTTATTAGAAATTTTGTGTGGAAATTGGCATAAATATCTCACCAACCCATACAGGAATTACTTTTCTTAATGTTCACTTCCCTTTTACTCCACAGGACATTGAGCACATTACTGCTAGTGTAAAATGCCAACCACTTCTGGTCAACACTGATCAAAAACTCCAAGCTTCTTTGTGGGGCTTTTTTGAGGCACCCATCTTCTGGCACACCCAATAGATACAGCAATACTGTTAACAAGAAGAATATCAGCAATAGTATCTTGAAACATAGTTGTGGGCCAATTTATTCAGCCATCTATTGTTTTCCATAAGTTATCTCATTTAATCCTACTGTCACCTCTGAGGTAGGTAGTGCTATTCTCATTTTAATGACAAGGGATCTGAAATTTACAGAAGACAGATAACATTTCCCAGGTCATCCAGCCAGTCAGTGATAGAATCGGCTCACACTGATCCAAGGTCAAAGATTATATCCTATTTTTTTCACTTCAATAGACTCTATTTCCCCTTTACCCTTCCAGCTTTCAGAATGTGGAAAAGACAGAAATTTTGTAGGATCTTTATACAAATTTGATTGGCAGACAAATGTCTCAGAACTCTTCTAGAAACACTGAAAAGAACCCTAAATTGTGTGAAGGCCTTCCCTGGAAGGGCAGGTAGGTGGTATACTGAGCAATAAATTAACAGTAGAGACTGTGTTAAACTTTTACACAGGGTATCTATCATTTTTTACGATTTCTGTGGGAGTAACAAAAATATGGTTTCTGTGCAGAGCCGAGATTACCCTATTGCTCTTAAACATTTTTTTGATATTTCATCTAAGGTAGTTAAAATGTTGTCTGGGCAGTGAATAAAAAATAGAACTACCAAGGCAAGGAAATGAAAGCTCTTCTAAAAAAGTCAATGAAATAAAGTCATTTACACATTGATTGCTTGCTTGCTTAGGGAGTATTCACCTATGTTGAGGCAATAGGATGTGAATTTTTTATAGTTTAGCTGAATGTGAATATAAGTAAACATTCAGGAAGTGCATCGTATAGGAAAAAAATGTGTCACTATACAAGGTGTCCATCAAGTTCATGCACAATATAAAATAGATAATAAGTGTAGCTTGTTGCTAACAAGAACCTTGTAGCTAATAAGAATAATTATTGAGTATCTTCTTTTTAGATAGTTTTCTGGAATTATTTGCAATTCAGTCCTACTCAGAGGCAAAGAAAATGGGCTAGACATGTTTTTGAAACTCTTTTCAGAGTTACAATTTTATGATACTATAATAAATTTCAAGATGACTATGGGGAGTCTGTTGTTCTACCCAAGTACTTAACTGCTCCTGTGAATTTACAGTAATTGGAGATAATTTACTATTTTTATGAGGCATAACAGAATAATTGTACCATTTTCAACTTTAAAGAGTGGGAGAGGTCTGGTCAGGATGATAAATGGTCCACACTGTCCTAAGAATGCTCCCTTTTAAAAACATAGAGTCAGGGCAATGCCTGTGGCTCAAAGGAGTAGGGCATCAGCCCCATATGCTGGAGGTGGTGGGTTCAAACCCAGCCCTGGCCAAAAACAGCAATGAAACAATAAAATAAAATAAAATGAAAACATAGAATCATGTCACACAAGAACATATTCATTTTTTAACATTTTAATCTTCATTTTACCAAAATGTTGCCATTTGGTGTTTTTGAGTTTGTGTGAACAATGCTGAAATTTTCAACTGTAGAAAGTCTTTAATTTTGCCTGTATGTGCTATACGCATTGATTTCACAATCTAGTAGGCCTTCTCCTCAAAGATAAATTAATATTTTGACAAGAAGTAAACAGATCAATCTAGGCCTAGCCTGCAGTGTCTGAACGTATCTCATGTGTAGGGAACATACTTCAAGGTGCTATATTCTTCCTCAGGGAAGAAGTGGTCTGGCTTTAAGATAATGGTGGCAAACGTGACACAAAGGGACTTCTCCAGGGTTGGATGAAACCCCAGAGGAAAAGCACTGAGGAGTTTGCCTTAGCTGTGCTGCCCTTTGCAATTCTGGACTTAGAACATGGGCATCAGGGTGGATAAGAGCTGAGTATCAACCCCTTCCTTCCCAGCACCTGCAGCTACATGACCAAGGAGCAGGCCTTTGTAAGAGGCCTGGTGCAAACTCCCCTCCACCTCCAGACTACCCAACATGCACCAGGGTTTAGACAGCTGGTCCAGAGATGAAGAAGTGTCCAAACTTTTTTTTTTTTTTTTCTGCTGCATTTTGGAAGAGGAAGAGTTGTCTCAGGCCACATATTAAAAACACAAACACTGGGTGGTGCCTGTGGCTCAGCGGGTAGGGCGCTGGCCCCATATACTGAGAGTGGTGGGTTCAAACTCAGCCCTGGCCAATCTGCAACCAAAAAATAGCTGGTGTTGTGGTGGGCGCCTGTAGTCCCAGCTACTCTGGAGGCTGAGGCAGGAGAATCGCCTAAGCCCAGGAGTTGGAGGTTGCTGTGAGCTGTGATGCCACTGAACTCTACTGAGGGTGATAAAGTGAGACTCTGTCTCAAAAAAAAAAAACTCAAAAAAAAAAAAAAAAAAGAAACCCAAAACACACAAACACTAATGAATATTGATGAGCAAATAAAAAGATCTATGCATAATTTTCATGATATTCGACATTATAGAAAGGCAAAACAGGCCTCAAATAATCTGCTCACAGGCCACAGGTTGGACACCCCTGAAGCTTTCCTGAGAATGGAAATCTAATAGTTAAAAAAAAAAAAAAAGATTTTCACTTGGGCTTTATACTGCATGGGTGGAATGAATTAGTATATATATATTATATATATAATGAATTAGTATATAATATATATATATAATTTTTTTTTTCCCCCAAAAGTCATGCTCTCCTATACAAAGACCTTGTTTGAAACTCTCACTGATTCATTCTTTAGATTTCAGTTTATTCAGTTTATTCACGGAACTACCTTACCTCACCAAGGCAGTTCCCACGGTGTCAGGTATTTTCTTTAGCAAATGCACATCAGGCTCTTTCCTTGTCTTTTTCTTCAACTACACTGCTTGTTTAGTGAAAGTGAGGACCACGGTGTCTGCTGCCCGACCTTATCACCAGCCTATATCGTGTTTCTACTGTGGAGTCAGATCACAGAGAACCTGACGGGAGGCTGCCAAGGCGGGCAGACAAAACAATTCAAGATCCTTTGCTAGTTCTGAAGTCGAATTGGATAGGACTGTGAAAATCCCAGGAACCCCTGTGTTAAATTTGACTCAGACCACGGCTCTTCTAGCAGTTTCTTGGGGAGTGGAGTTCGTGGCAAACATCTTTATTAACAGTTCTCATTTCCCTGATATATAATGCTATTTTCTTTGTTCTCTGACAATATTTCCTAAAGTCAACATGGAATATAAATAGATGTTAAAGAAAAATAAATGGGTTACATGATCAAATAAGTTTGGAAAGTGTTGGGTTAAATAGGTTCTATTTTGAGGTAGGACATATCAGATTTTGCTATGTTAATGTGGAGTATGTATGTCCAAAAGGAGATAAGCAAATTTTTAAAATTTAATTGACAATAGAATTTTTGTTTTGTAGATCACATGGAATTAATAACCCAGACAATATAGTTTTTAAAGTCATATATTTTTAGTATAAAATATTTACCATTGAATGACTCTTTATTCAGTATTTATAAGTGCCAGGCTGAATAGTCATCACCAGGGCACGTGTCTTTGTATTTGATAAAAACATCAAATTTGGCTGCACATAATGGATCACATTGGAATCCCAACACTTTAGGAGGCTGAGACAAGAGGACTTATTGAAGCCAAGAGCTCAAGACAAACCTGGATAACACAGTAAGGCCCTATCTCTATAAAAAAAAATTTTTTTTAATAATAATTCTTAAATTAAAATTTTTTAATTGGTGGCATGTGCCTTTAGTCCCGGCTACTTGGGAGACTGAGGCTGCAGGTTCCTGTGAGCCTAGAAGTTTGAGGCTGCAGTGAGCTATGATTATGCCACTGCACTCCAGCCTGAGTGACAGAGTGAACCCCTGTCTCCAAAAACCAAAACCAAATCAAATGAAAACAAGGAAACCACATCAAGTTAAATCATTGAAGTTGGTCCCCTAAAGTATTTAGAGATGCCAGTTATTATCATTCATAGAATATACTTAGTACAGACACCATTTGAATGGACACATAACACATACAATATTTTGAAACATTTATAAAGAGAACACAAACATTCTAAAAGTGGCTCTTTTTGAAAATGGCAATCAACGTGGCTTGACTCTTCTGTGTAATACACTTTAGAACCAACAAAAATCTGGGCTTGCTCGTTCAGCCACAGTGACCCTAAACAAATCCATTATCTCTTTTTGTTTTTTATTTCAAAATATTAAGGGGTATCAAATGCTTTAGGTTACATGCATAGCTTTTGTAATGCTCAAGGCCTGACTCTATGATCTCTTCATACACTTTTGTTACTGTGTGTGGATGAGTCTAAAGAAACTTCTCTTTGGCTAATTTATGTGTCTGTGCTTTGCACTCTCCACTTCAGATGTCACCTGTAATAACTATGAAAAATTGCTGCATGCTTCATGTTCTTCTTCTGTTTTAATCTGCAAGAGAAGTTCCCTACAACCACCAAAGGGAATTTAGTTTCAAGAAATAAGAAATCTAATTTAGGCATCCTGAGTTGCAATCCCTCATCCTAACAGGCATTTTGGTGTCAAACGCCATCAGTGGGAACTCTCTTAAAATCATCTGACCTATTTTAGGGAACAAACTAAAACAGTGTGTTTATTTTACACGTAGATCGCCTAAATGTTTTCTGTAATATAATGGCGTAATTAAGTGAAGCTATTTTTTCAACTTTACCTTTGAAAATGTGACTAGTATCCCTCCTTGGAGGTCCTCACAGGATCCTGTCTTCACCAAGAAAATCAATGTTTATAAATCTCAGTGTCAATAATGTCATTCTCCAGCTTAGAAATCTCAGCAGCTCCCCAATGCTTATCAAATTATGGTGAATTAATTACCTTGGCATGTAAGGGCCTAACATTTTATTCTTATTTGCCTATTTTTTTCTATTATTGTTTTAATTATACTGGCTTTCTCTAAACCTGCACACATTTCTGCATTTTAGATTTTATTAAAACCTCCACACATTTCTACATTGTAGGTTTTTTTTTAATGTATACTGTCATTTCAGAATGACCACCCTTATCTTTGTCTTTTAAAAGTCAACCAGCTCTTGAAGTTTTGTCAAATTCTACCACTTCTGTGATCTGTTCCCCATCAATGCCTGGATGATATCTCTTTCTTTGGGAAATCACAAGCCCTCTTTTTAAATTCTCATATACCTAGCGCATTGGCACACACCATTAGTTATTTAATAATGATCTGTTCAACGAACATCTTTCTTCCTTGATTTAAAATTATTTGTGTTTTCCCCTAATCCTTGCTTCTAAACTTTAGGTTTTCTCAAGGTCAAAGTTTGTATCTTTTATTTACTACACTCACACTCTACAATAAACAGTGTGAAAATGAAAAGTTAAAAAATTTCTATAGAATGCAATCGTAGTAAAATTTTTTATTTTGCAGTTTTTGGCCAGGGCTGGGTTTGAACCAGCCACCTCCGGCATATGGGGCCAGCGCCCTACCCCTTTGAGCCACAGGCGCCGCCCCATAGTAAAATTGTTTAGGGCGTGAAATTTGGTATTGGAGATTAATTTCTTATCTGCATTGTAAGGGGACAACAGTGGACATAGAGTTCAAAAACTTGAGTTTGAGTCTCAGTTCTTTTTGTTGCAGTGTTTGTGACTTTGACCAAATTTCTGAACTTTTGAGTCTCAGGTTTCTTGTTATTTAAAAATGAGAATAATAGATTCATTACATAGGAGCTTGCCATGAAAATTAACAGAGGTAACATATGAGAAATGCATAGTTAAGTCTGAGCTACTTTGAAGTCTATGATATTTGTTAATTCAACAAACACTTTTTGAGTGTTGAATCTGTGGCAGGTATTACAACTTATAATTTATTGTGGTTATTATAATTTATTGCTACATTAAGATGAACGAGAAACTTAAGGATCCTGTTTAGAAGGTTCCAATAGTCTAGAAGAGACCAACATGTAAGTGCGGAGAATTATAATATAATTTGTGTGTGTGTGTTAATTGCAGGGTGCTGTGAGTAAGAAGAGGTAGAAAATCTAACAAGAAGACTGGGGGCAGGAAGGCGTGCTGTGGAAGGGGATATGTGCGAGCAAAACCTGCAGGATACACTTAGCCCTGAAATGGGGTAGAGGGAGAAAGAGTGTTCCAGGAAGAGAAAGAGTATTTGAAACGGTACCTAAGGTATGAGAAACAAATGGTGAATAATTCCGGAGTTGGGGAGTAGGATGCCCACAGCACTAAAGTATCCCTCTTTGATCTGCAATGTTCCTTTAGGGCTTTCCTTGCTTTGTTCCCCTTGCCCCAGGCTTTGTTAGGAATACTACTGTCCAGCAGACAGTGGGGATCTCCAGCCCCTCCTAGGTGGGTGCCCCGAGCAATTCCACACCCTCCAATCTACCAATCAGAGCTTAGCATGCCAAGTGCAAATGAATGCAAAGATTCTATAACCTTGTGGACCCCGTTGGGGCTGGACGGTGACTTTCTGTCCCACGTATCACATCATAAGCTTAAATCTACATTGAGCTCGCCCTGCCTGTAAAGGGGCTTTCAGAGAGGCTCATGGGAGGTCTGCATGCCCCTAAGACTCAGGTCATATAATTCCCAACGTTCCATCAAAATGCTTCCATGGAGACCTCTCACTACAAGAAGAGCCCAAACCAGACATTAAAAAACAAGATCCCAGATCATAACCAAGGCCTTTTTGTTTGAAAAGGGGCCCTTTCATTGCCTGTGGCAAATGTATCTTGCTCTTGCTCTGTAAACCTATCTTACCCCTTTTCAATGAACTTAGTTTCAAGCTTGCCTTGCTTTTGGTAGGTCTGGTCATCCTGCCAACAGGACACCTAGAACTGACAACAAGATCGCTGAACTCCAACACAGTAGATCATGGCGACACAAAAGGATTTTCTTTAAGGTATTTTTTCATCATAAGTGAGGGAAATTGATGTTTGGAACATTCTTCAATTATCATTGCTACACTTCCTATAGTGAGGAATTTAGGAAAAGTTACCTACAGCATATACAAAAGACAAGAGACGCTGCTCGTGGAGTGAGACCAGGGCCTGCATAATCCAGCATCACCACCTTTTCATTGCTCATGTCTTTGGGCAAATCATGTAATTATTTGACCGGAAAACAATGGTACTTAATTATAAAATTATTGTGAACATTAAAAGAAACCATACATGTCATAATAAAACATCACATTGGAATTTAGTGTAATTTCAATAAATGCTAGCCATTTTTATTAATTTCCTAAGAACCAATAACAAGCACTTATTTCTGTGTGCTTCTATTCACACTTTATTTTTAAGCCTTCACATGTTTAATTAAAGCTTTGCTTCAATTAACTAATAATTTTATAAATGTACTGCTTAGTCCTGGTTCTTAGATAAATAATTAAGGTTTATAAAATTTAAAATCCATTTTATGAGCCAATATGGCTAAGAGACAAACTTCTGGCATGAATAATCAGCTTTAGAATGAAAGTGTAAACTTGCTGTTTGGGAGTCTAGAATATTTCTAGATTTTTAAATATTTCTCATGATTTAAATGGATCAGATTCTTCAATTGCTCATAGAAAAATAATACCTAAACTCTATAAAGCCTTATTTTAGGGGAAAAAAGGATTTCTGATGTCCCTTTTTATAAATGATTACGATATTTAAAAAGCTGCCTCTTTTTATCATTTTTTAAAAATCTTTCCTGTACATATCACAGAGAAAATCCTAGAGAAAATATTGATGGGTAGCTGGCTTTTTTTCCTGTTGTGAATCGACCTATTTCTCTAGTATACAGTATTTGTTTTATAGGACACTGTACTTACAGCAGGGTCCTTTGATCCTTTGTTCATATATGGAAAAAGAAAAAGTGTTAGAATTTCAGCTACTTCTGGAATCCTTCTCTTGTAGAAGGGATGGAAAATCAATAGTGCACAATATGAAAGACATCTTACCCAATTAAAATTAGTATGGAAAGCCAGGTGTGGAGGCTCACGCCTGTAATCCTACCACCTTGGGAGGCTGAGGCGGGTGGATTGCCTGAGCTCCCAAGTTGGAGACCAGCCTGAGCCACAGGGAAACTTCATCTCTACAAATAGCCGGGCATTGTGGCGGGTGCCTGTAGTCCCAGCTACTTGGGAGGCTGAGACAAAGAGAATCTCTTGAGCCTAAGTGTTTGAGGTTGCTGTGAACTATGATGCCACAGCACTCTACCAAGGATGACAAAGTGAGACTGTCTCAAAATAAATAAATAAATAAAATAAAACTAGTATGGAGATATTATAAATGGAATATAACTCAACCAAATTTATCTAAGCTGCTTAAAAATACTTGTTTGTAAAGTGTTTACTCCATTTTAATCATGTGTTAATTTATTTTCTTTCACATTTCATTTGGACATTTTTGGCAGTGTGGCAACACATGGTAGAAAACTTGCTGTAGATACACGGCTATAATTTGGTGCCTCTGCAGTTTGATACAAGAGGACAGGCTCCTGGCTGAGATTTACTTTCAAACAGGCCATGAACAGGTTAGTCTGTAATAAAATGCTAAGGAGCAACTCTAGATAGACAAAGCTTCGGATAGTGAAGTCAACAAAGAAAAATAATTTCTCCTACAGAACATCACAACATTTTAAAAGGAGTGAAGCAATTATAAGTGGTAAAATTAAGAAAGACACTGTTTATTGGGGAACCTGTATCTAAATAATCAGTATTTTTTTGCAATTAATGCTTTAAATTGATAGAATTTGCCTCTCAGAGTGCTTTCACATATATTACTTCAGTTGGATCTCACAACATTTCCACGTGTTATTATTTTCATTTACAGCCAAATTGAGAAAAATTTGGCTTCAGTAAGTGGCATGAGCTCTCAGGGAAGATGACAAATAAATGTTCTCACCATGAGTAAGCTTAGCATTCCACTGCCAAGCCCAGTACCCTCCCGGACATTTATTGAACTTCTCTGACCCTCAATTCTTTTATTTGTAAAATGGTGACATCAGTAATATCCACCATGTAGAGTTTGATGGTTAACTGTGATAGGACTTCTGCAGAGCTTAACACACTACCCAGATATGGTAATGTGCACCATTTTGACTAATATTACCATTGCTATTACTCTGCCTACCACCTGGCATGCTCATGAGAAGAAATTATTTATTTTCATTTGACTACTAAAATGCTATGCATGAACTTGCTGAGAGGGAGGAATGGAGGCCATAACCATCATTGATACACACAAATTGCTAAGAAAAGCACTGTTTTAAAGATAACTATGTTAAAAACCTTAGCTTGCTAAATTTATGTGAAATGAAACTTGCTTAAATTTAAAATTCTTATATTCCTGATTATAAAAGTAACATGTAATACTGCAGAAATTTTTAAAATTTCATAAACGTATGAAGTGGAAAATAAAAGTGCACTATGATTTAACATTTAGAAATGTCCTTTTACCCACTTACATTCCTATCAGAAGGGTGTGGGAGGGCATCTCTCTGCTCTATCCTTACCTGTGTTAAGTAATAACATTTTAAATCACAAAATTACAAAGATAAAAATAGTTTCTTTTGTTTTCAATTTATTTCATCGTTAGTGAAATATTTTTAATTTCTTAGTTTTGTGTCAATTACCTGAAATTTATAATTTTTTTTTCTATTAGAATAAATTTATTGCTATTACTGACACATACCATTATTTAGTAATGATACTAAAATTTGCTATATTGGTTATAAATATTTCCCCAGATTTTCTTGTATTGCTTTAATAACTTTCATAAAAATTGAAAAATATAGTCAGAAGAAAATAAAAATCACCCCCACTAAAGAAATATAGGAAAAAGAAATAGGTAAAAAAAAAAAAAAAGGCTCACTTTTTCAACAAATTTTTTTAATCCTACCGGCATGAGATTAGTACTGTTATCAAATTGGTACAAATCTTCATGTTTACTTTTTAAAAATAACTATTCTTGGCTGGGCATGGTGGCTCATGCTTGTAATCCTAGTACTCTGGGAGGCCAATGTGGGAAGAGTTATTGAACTTTAGAGTTTGAGACCAGCCTGAACAAGAGGGAGACCATATCTCTACTTAAAATAGAGAAATTAGCCTAGCAACATGGTGGGTACTTATAGTCCCAGCTACTGGGGAGACTGAGGCAGGAGGATCACTTGAGCCCCCGAGTTTGAATTTGCTGGGATCTAGGCTGATACTATGGCACTCTAGCCCAGGCAACAGAGTGAGATTCCTTCTCAAAAAACAAACTAAACGCTGATTAAAGATGGCGGCTGAGTAACAGCTTCCCTGCAACTGGGCAAGGCGAGTCTGAGGAGACAAGACTCCAGACATCTCTGGCAGGTGAGATCTGCCTATGATCATCCCTTTGAGGATACAGGGAGCCAGCAAAGGACTTCTGGACCCCAGGAGGAGGACAAAAACAGTGGAGAACGGGCAAGTGGCTGTGTGTGTTCGATCGACCTAATCACGCCGGCAACCGTGAGTATAAGCAGCAGTGAGACTGCAAACTGGAAAGGCCTTACCTGTGAACTTTTTTGGCATTCTTGGACTTGGCGCTCAGTTGAGCTGCCTCAGGGAGAGCTTGAGCAAAAGTGTGGAGAACTTTGGGCATTGTCTGGGGCCCCAAAATGAGCCACTGAGCTG
>CAUYPK010057038.1:0-13991 GCA_963574355.1 Loris lydekkerianus | reverse complement strand
AACTTCCCTACAGAGATGGCCATGCTGCAGGGTGAGGGAATACTCTGGCCAACAGCCAGCAAGGAACTGGGCCCTTAGACCTATAGCCTGTGAAGCTCTAAATCCTGCTAACAGCCAGACTGAGTGAGCTTGAAAGATTTTCCCCCGTCAGTCCTTGAGATGACTGCACCCCAGCCAACACTTAGACTGCTGCCTTATGAGATCAGGACCAAAAGGACCCAGAAAAGTTTGCCTAGGAATATGACCTATAAAAACCATGAGACACTGCTCTTATATGCTTATTTATTGCAGCACAATTCACAATTGCAAAGCAGCAGAATCAACTTAAGTGCCCATATGAGTAGATAAAGAAAATGTGGTACCTATATACTCGAGTATAAGCCGAGTTTTTTCGGCACAAAATTTGTGCCAAAAAACCCGAACTCGGCTTATACTCGGGTCATACATGTTATTTGATTCTGTGCGCGTGCACCTAATCAAATACACATAGTCTCCAGTCGTCTTCTGCCATCTGCTTGAGGGGGCGGTGCTTCAGCTCAGTCCACAAGTTGTGGCTGAGCTGAAGAGGTAGGCGGCTGAACTGAACTGTATTCCACTGAACTATTTAACCCACAACTATATAACCCACAGCTTGATTACCTATTAAGCAATGGTTTTCTGCACTTTATTTAAAGTTTTAAAGTTGTTGTTGCTAGTTTACAGTTTTTCTTTAGCAATAAATATTGAAAAGCATTTAACCTACTGATTCCTCAATTACTGTAATTGTTTTGGGTATGTATTATTATTTTTGAAATTTACCAATGGCTGCTGCTGCATTTTCCACCTCGGCTTATACTCGAGTCACTAAGTTTTCCCAGTTTTTAGGGTAAAATTAAGGGATCGGCTTATACTCGAGTATGTGCGGTATATGTACATGGTGGAGTACTACTCAGCTATAGGAAAGAATGAAATAATGTCTTTTGCAACAAGTTGGATGAACTGGAGGCCATTATCCTAAGTTAAGTAACTCAGAAAGTATACTACATACTACTCAGGTGATGGGGACACCAAAAGCCCAGACTTCGCCACTATACAATATATAGAGTGGACATAAAGTTCGTGTTCATAAAAATCACACACAAACTTTATGGACACTCTGTATACATGTAACAGAATTCAACTTGAACCCCTTAATTCTAATAAAATTAAAAAAAAAATTGTGAGATAACAAAGGTCCGTTGTTTGGGGGTAATTTGCTATACAGCAATAGATAACTAATACAGTCATCATCCTTATTACAACAATGAAGCACAGTATAACAAAGTTTACTGTTTTCTAAGGAAAACAGGTTGAGATGATAGTAGCATCTATTATCAAGCTCTCTTTACACAAGAAATTTTTAATTTGCTACATAAAGAAACACAAATTTTAATGTAGACATATTTTCCATAGTTAAACCAATGAGGAACACATTAAATTCTATCCTGACAAGGACAGGATTTGATCTCAAAGGAAACTTACCCTACCAAACAGAAATTAGAATATATATTCAAAAATTAATGGAGAGGCATAAGTAATTTATAGAGCTGTATAAAGCATCTGATAAAAAATGCAAGTCAATTTTAAAATTTGTTTTTCAGGGGCGGCACCTGTGGCTCTAAGGAGTAGGGTGCCGGCCCTATATGCCAGAGGTGGCGGGTTCAAACCCAGCTTCAGCCAAAAACTGAAAAAAAAAAAAAAAAAAAAAAAAAAAAAAAATTAGTTTTTCAAAGTGGTTTTACTCATTTACCAACCATATTTATTAAGACACTGTTGTACACCAATGGAATGCTGTGATAAATATGGTATATTATAACCTCCAGGAATCCATGAGAGATAAATAGAACAGATACTTTCTTTTTAAAGAAAGAAACAGGAATGTGTTTACAGTCAAACCAAAACATGTAGAATTTAGGCTATCAAATATTAAGTGTCATTGAACAGGTTCTGGCTGACATAAAGGCATATTAGCTCAATAAAAACTGAACACTTAAGCACTAAGAAAGTGCTTAGTAAAAAATAAAAATTAGGAAGACATCCTGTTTTGTAGCAGTATTTTTCAAAATAGCAACTGGCCTACTTTTTTAAATAAAAATCATAAATACTACAGAAAGCTAAACTAGTATTCCTATAAGTCATACTAATAGAGGATTTAAGAATTCATGGGTAACCTTTATAGTACACCATGGAAGGGAACCGTCAACTGCTCATAATAATGTCAACACTATTTTTCACTGGTGACAGTAAAAAAATTCAACTACCTTAGCATACAAAAAGAGATCAAATTCTGACCCCTGCAAAATTTTCTAGCCTGTTTTTCACCACTCTCTCACCCAAATCCTATGCTACAACCAATTATCTATTGTTGCCTATTACCCCCAATTACATCTCTTATATCTTTATGTACTTGTTACATCTTTCAAGAACATAATACCTCTCTTTTTTCGTATTAACTCCTAACTGCTGCTGAAAATTGCTCTTTACTATTATCTTCTCTGGGAAGCTGCGCGTGGCCATGACTCCAGCCTTTATCACTCTAGTCTGAATTAGACATTGCACTTCTGTTTTTCTGTATTTACCTCTGTAAATTTCACAGTACACTGACATCCATAAATATACAATCTGAAAAGTCTGACCATTCACGAGTAAGACTATTCCTTTGCCCCTAACTTGAAACAACAGACATGTAAAATTGTATCAATGTATTAATATGCAACATGCATACTACAAGATTGGCATGCAGGCGAAAGCAAGCTAGTTCAGAGTCGCTAGAGAACCCAAAAATCGCTTAAAAAGACTTCTTTTGCCCTGTTGCATTAGTGTTTCTGCAAAAACCGAGAAAGAACCCCTGAAGTGGCCTCTGAATGCCAAAACCCACCTCCACACTCTCAACCTCAGAAAGCTACTAAATACCTAAGACCCCAAGGGTCCCCGCCTCAGGACACAGGAAACATCGAGGGAAGGTGGCGGTGCCGGCTTTACATCCCCGCGCTACAGAGACCTCTACTTCCAATTTCCCTGGGCCTTACCCGGGATCCGGTACATGTCTGAAACTCAGCGGCCGCGATTTTCCAGAGTCCGTGGTTCCGGGCGAGGCTAACCTTACCCCCAAGAAAGAGCCGGTAGGAAACTGCTCCGCCATAAGACACACAGGGAGCCGCCATGTTGACTATGGGAAAACCCGACCAGTGAGGGAGAGGGGGCGGGGCCCGGGGAGTGCGCAGGCGCTGACAGCCGCCGGGTCCCTGAGGCTGTCGGGAGCAAAAGCTTTAGAACCAGGACCTGGGTAGGATCGTGGCTGATTGGGTACGTTCGTTGAGCCCGGGGGACTTTGTTGGACTGCAGCCCCTGGTGTCAACCGCCGAGGGAGCAGAGTTGTTGCTCTTCAGTGTATTTGGTCTTCGGTGTATTTCTTCTTTTTCTAGTCTTGGGTTCTGTTGTTGCAGTAGCCTTGGAACTCACTCCCACGTGACTCTTTAACCACCCCTTCCTTTGCGTGCCCCTGGCTGCATCTCTGCTGGGCTGTTCCGGCGTCTCCCTACCTTGTCTTCGGACATCTGGATTCTCCAACACCAACGCTCACCTCCGGCGGGTCCTCTCTCATGCTCCAAGCCTTGGTTTTCTCCTCTCAACTTTACACATTTTTTTGGATCCAGGTCAAGATCCTTCTCTGAGAGCTGCCAAACCGCGTTAGGTTCCCTGGCACTGACCCTTGTGTCGTTCCTTAACTGTATAATGCACAGGCTAAACCGTACCAAAGAGGACGAACTCTGCATTGCTCACGTGTTCGTGGTGATGCCGGTATAGACAAAACTACTGCATCGCTTGTGTTGTAAAAGTCCAGCACATACAATTATGTATAGTACATAATACTTGACATTGATAATAAATGTTACTGTTTCATGTATTTACGTACTATACTTTTAACGTTATTCTAGAACATGCTACTTACAAAAAAAAGTTAACTGTGAAAGAGCCTCAGGCAGGTCCTTCAGGAGTTATCTCAAAGGACTTATCATAGGAGATGACAGTTCCATGCGTGTTTTTGCCCCGGTAGACTTTCCAGTGGGACCAGATGTCTGCAGGCAGATGTGGAACGCAGTGATAGTGATGACGATAGCTCTGGTAGGCTTAGGCATATTTGTGTGTTTGCATCTTTATTTTTAAAAACAAGTTGAAAAAGTAAAAAATAAAAATAAAATTTGAATAAAAAAGCTTAGAGTGTAAGATATAAAGAAAATATTTATGTACAATTGCACAGTGTGTGTTTTAAGCTAAGAGTCATTATAAAAGAGTCCAAAAGTTTAAAAAAATTTTAAAGTTTGTCAAGTAAAAAAGGTACAGTATGCTAAGGTTAACTGATTATTAAAGAAAATTTTTTTTTAATTTAGTGTAGCCTAGTATACCGTGTTTTTAAGCCCAAAGTAATGCCTAGTAGCACACTAGGTCTTCACATTCTCTCGCTACTCACTCACAGACTCTCCTAGAGCAATTTCCAGTCCTTTAAGCTCTATTCATAGTACCTTATACAGGTGTACCTTTTTAAAATCTTTTTTGTCATATTGTTATAGTATCTTTTCTGTGTTCAGGTACACAAATACCCCTGTGTTATAACTGCCTACAGTACTCTGTACAATAACATGCTGAACATGTTTGTGGCTTAGGAGCAACAGGCCATATAGCCTAGGTGTATACAACTAGGTTTGCTGTGGTAAGTACACTGTATGATGGGTATACTTACACCCCACTTCTCCACCTTTGGCTAAGATCAAGTGTATGACGTGCACTATGACAAACGCTGCCCTATGACACAGTGACAAAATCACATATGGACAGGTTTCTCAGAATATATCCGTATTTAAAGCAAATTTAGTACATGTTCCACCCCTAGGGGCAACAGTACTGCCCTAAATTTCTTGGATAGCCTTTGAGTTTGGGAACAAATATTCTGCTATTGGTTGACACTCCATAACTTGGAGACAGAACGAAAAATTGGAATGTGCTGATAATCGTTTAAAATATGGAAAAACATCTGTAGTTTACCAAATGGCTAAAGTGTAGATTCCTTTTTTTTTCTCTCTCTCATTTATTGGGCACCTATTAAGTGATAGACATCAGGCATCCTAGGGTGGGGACTAATGTAGGGGTTTGGTTCTCAAGTCAGCATGTAAGATAAACTTCAGAAGAGTGAAAATGTTGGATTAACACTGAGTGTTGTTGAGATCTGGAGATAGATGTTTCTGACAGAAGTGCAGATTGGTACAACCCTTATGAAATTGAACAACCTATCAGTGACCTACAGATGCACAATGACCTATAGATCCACAATCTATCAGTTATATTCCTAGGTATATACCTTGCAGAAAGTCTTGCACAGTACACCAGGAGACATTTCTAAGAATGTTCCTAGCAAGATTTTTTTTGTTGTTTGTTTGTTTGATAACAAAAATAACCTGTTAATAGGAGGATGGATGGATGGTCAAGAGAGTAGCACTCAGCAATGGCAATGAATGAGTCTCAGCTACATGTGAATATGTATGAGTTTCCCAAGGGGAGAAAAGAATGGGAAGTCACAGATGCCTATACATATTTGCATTAAGTTCAAAACTGGGCAAAACTCGGCCGCCGCTGCCTCATCCAGGCACTCGGCAGGTCGCAGCAGGAGCGGTGGTGGCGCAGGTGACGAGGCGGCGGCCAAGCGTCCTGGACCCGGCCTAAGGGGTTCGGCTGGGCGCCTGGGTTCCCGCGGCTGGACACTTCTCTCGGCCTGGCGGGGCGCGGCGACAGCGGCGGGGTGAGCGGCCCTGCGCGCAGACAGGCAGGAGCCGGGCCGGGCCGGGCCGGGTTTCTGGATGCACTGGCGGTTCGGGAGCCCTTAGGATGGCACAAAAGAAATATCTTCAAGCAAAACTAACTCAGTTTTTAAGGGAAGACAGGATTCAACTTTGGAAACCTCCATATACAGATGAAAATAAAGAACTTGGCTTAGCATTGAAGGACCTTGCTAAGAAGTACTCTGATCAGCTAGAATGCTGTGAAAATGAAGTAGAAAAGATAATAGAAGAAATACGTTGCAAAGCAATTGAACGTGGAACAGGAAATGAAAATTACAAAACAACAGGAATTGCTACAATTGAGATGTTTTTACCACCAAGACTCAGAAAAGATAGGAAAAACTTGCTGGAGACTCGATTGCACATCACTGGCAGAGAGCTGAGGTCTAAAATAGCTGAAACCTTTGGATTTCAGGAAAATTATATCAAAATTGTCATAAACAAGAAACAGCTTCAACTAGGGAAAACGCTTGAAGAACAAAGAGTGACTCACAATGTAAAAGCAATGGTGCTTGAACTGAAACGGTCTGAAGAGGATGTGAGGAAAAACTTCCAGGTGGAGGAAGAGGAACAAAATGAGGCTGAACTGAAAGAACAACGAATTCAGAGAACTCAAAGAGGACTAGAGATACTGGCAGAGAGAGCTGAGGTGGTGGTGGACTCAGAGACTACACTGTACTTAGACATAGCTAACCAGAGGGGCAGATCAATCAGAATTCCCCATCAGAAGGAAAAGCCCTTACGTTAGCTATGGGAGATCATGAGAAGGGCAGAGCTTTCCTAAAAAGACAAGAATATGGAATAGCCTTGCCATGTCTGTTGGATGCTGACAAATATTTCTGTGAGTGCTGCAGAGAGCTGCTGGACGCGGTGGGTAACTACGCAGTGCTCCGGCTGGATACAGGGTGGTGTTACTTCCACTTGGAACAACTGGAATGCCTTGATGATACCGAAAAAAAATTAAACTTGCCCCAGAAATGCTTTAAAAATTGCTTCGGAGAAAATCATCAGAGACTGGTCCACATAAAAGAAAATTGTGGGAAAGAGAAGGTATTATTTTTAAGACTCACTTGCTTCAAGGTATTCAAAATTATCACAGTGGAAATGGTGAAGAAGCTTATGAGTATCTCAATAAGGCACGTCAGCTCTTTAAAGAGCTAAATATTGACCCATAAAAAGTTCACAACTTGTTGCAGTTGGGATTTACTGCCCAGGAAGCCCGGCTTGGCCTGAGGGCATGTGATGGGACCGTGGATCATGCAGCTACTCACATTCCCAACCGCAGAGAAGAATTGGCCCAAATAAGAAAAGAGGAAAAAGAGAAGAAGAGACGCCGCCTGGAGAACCTCAGCTCTGAAGGGCCTGGGCTACTCCACGCACGCGGCCAAGCAGCCGCTCCACTAGGCCAGCGGCAACCTGGATGAGGCCCTGAAGGTTCTGCTCAGTAATCCCCAGATGTGGTGATTAAATGATTCTGATCCTGAAAACAGCAAGCATCAAGAAAGCCCTTCCCAGGAAAACATTGACCAACTGGTGTACATGGGCTTTGACGCCACAGTGGCCAAAGCTGTGCTGAGAGTGTTCCGAGGTAACGTTCAGCGCAGCGCAGACCCTTGCTCACAACAGGGGCAGCCTCCCTCCTGACCTGCGGCTCTCAGCAGAAGACTCTTCATCAAAACCATCCACATCCCCTTCAGATTCTGCAGGAATCTCTAGTGCCTCGACAGGCGAAGACATGGAGACAGAGGCTGTCAATGAGATCCTGGAAGACATTCCAGAACATGAGGCAGATTATCTAGACTCAACTCTGGGAGATGAAGAAATTATTATCGCAGAGTACCTGTCCTATGTAGAAAACATAAAGTTGGCAACAAAGAAAAACTAAATAATGAACAGAAATAAGTATAAGTTGCTGCTTATAAACGCTATCATTATGAAAAATTTAATGCAGATCTTTTGTTCTTTTTACTTTTTACCTGATTTTGCTCCAAGAGTGCATCCTCTTAGGGTACAGGTGCAGCAGCAGGGGCCAGGTATCCTGGTCCTTAATGGATGATCTTAGGGAAGGAGCTCCTCTGTCCTGGCGCGGGCTCTTCCCCTCCTGCCTCCTGCCCTGTAGCCCTAAACCAGGTCCCCTGCCTGGTTTTTTAGCCAGGGGCTTGCTGCCGGCAAGGGGGGTGCTGTCTGGGGAAGGTCCAGGGGAGGGTAATGGGGAGGAGGGAGGGCATCCAGACCCCCCCCCCCATTTTGCCCAGCTTTCCCGCCCTCAGTGCCTGCTTCCAGCTATTTTCCTTCTTCCCATGATGCTGTCTTCGCTGTGCGAGCCCCATGTCTTCCTGTGCCACCCTCAGCGTCCATTCCCCAAACCATCCTCTAGAGCTTCATTCCAAGTGCTGTGGCATAAAGAGGGAGCTTGGGCCTTCGCCGCCATCCCGGGTTGTAGCAGATGCCTTCAGCCTGAAACATCAGTATTTTATGCTCCTAGTTTAGTACAATATGGACTTGAAAAGTTGCAGTTGAAGGTCAGGCTTTATATGTATGCAGAATTACTCATTACAAAAACTATTTTAGTAAATGGGAAAGTTTTAAATGCTAACCGAAGCAACTTATTTTTAATTAACATTTTTAGACTGCTGTCATAACTCACTGCTAGCTAAGAGACCTCTGTTCAGAGGTCCCAAATGTTTCAGATACATTTTCTCCACATTTCTTGTGGGTTTTTTTTGTTATGGGATGAGACTGTTTCTAAAGATACATAGTTAGCCTTTCATTGACTCAAATACCCCTTCTCACTGCGCCATGCATTCCTCTGTAGATATGTGTGAATGGAAATCCCTCCCCTAGGACTGGCAGCAGCAGCTGGATGTGATCTGAGATTCTTCCTCCTTTCCAGAAGGCACTGGAGCCTCCTCTGACTGGTGGCAGAGTGGGCCACCTGTTGCTGTCAGGGGGCTGGCTGAATTGCTCCAACTTTTTCATGAAGTTTGGTTTGGACCGTCAGGAATCTTATCATTCTTTTAAAATGGATACCAATGAAAATAAAAGGTGGAAAATAAAATAATAATAATAATATTAGAAAGTTGAAATTACTCCTTGATCCATGACCTGCAGAATGGATATTATGTTAACAGGTATGCAGACAATGTTAACCTCTGTGTGTATCTCCATCAGAGCTCTTGGGCGACTGGGTGCCTTGTCAAAGAGCAGTTATCTTTTGAAAGCAACTTTTTTTTTTTTTTTTTTAGCAGTAGATCTCAACAATGGGCTTAAAATATTCAGAAAGCCATGCTGTAAGCAGATGGAGGTGCTGTCATCCAGGCTTTGTTATTCCATTTGTAGAGGGAGAGGAGATTTGGCACAACTCTTAAGGGACTTTGGATTTTTTGAATGGTAAATGATACTGGCTTCAACTTAGAGTCATGAGCTGCATTAGCCCCTAACAAAAGAGTTAGCCTGCCCCTTGAAGCTTTGAAACCAGTCATTGATGACTCCTCTTTAGCCATGAAAGTCCTAGTTGTCATCTTCCAGTAGAAGGTGTTTTTTCTCCATTGGAAATACATTGTGTGACCTTCTTCATCAGTGATCTTACCTACGTCTTCTGCATAACTTGCTGCTGCTCCATCAACATTTTCTTCTTCGTCTTGCATGTTTATGTTATGGAGATGGCCTCTTTCATTCAGCTTTACGAGCCAACCTCTGCTAGCTTCCAACTTTTTTCTGCACCTTCCTCACCTCTCTTGGCCCTCATAGAATTGAGCAGAGTTAGGGCCTTGCTCTGGATTAGGCTTTGGTTTAACGGAATATTGTCGCTGATTTGATTTTCTATCCAGAACACTAAAACTTTCAACATGTCAACAGTAAGGCTGTTTCACTTATCATTTGTGTGTTCACTGAAGTAGCACTTTTAATTTCTTTCAAGAAATTTTTCTTTGCATTATCAACTTAGTTAACTATTTGGGTGCTAGAGGTCTAGCTTTTGTTTTTTTCTGGGCTTTGAACATGCCATCCTCACTAAGCTTAATCATTTCTGGCTTTTGGTTTAAAATGAGAGATATCTAACTCTTCCTTAGACTGAAGAGATAGAGGCCATTGTAAGGTTATTAATTGACCTAATGTACATATTGTTTTGTCTCAGGGAATAGGGAGGCTTGAGGAGAGGGAGAGATATGGGGGAAACACCTGTTCAATGGAGCAGTCAGAATACACATAGCGTTTATTAAGTTCAATTCTTACAGGGAAGCAGTTCATGACACCTCAAAACAATTATCATGTAGTATAATCAAAGATCACTACCATAGATCACCATTACTGATATAATAGTGACGAAATTTGAAATATTGTGAGAATTACCAAAATGTGACCCAGAAACAAAAAGTAGGCAGATGCAGCTGGAAAAATGGTGCCAATAGACTTGATCTATGCAGGGTTGCCACAAACCTTCAATTTGTTTAAAAGAAAAAAAAAGGAGTATCTGTGAAGCTCAATAATGAGGTGTGCCTATGTCTTCTAGGAATCGTTTGTATCTATTCCTGGTTTATCTCTTGTCAACTTAGTATATTTTAAGGCAATTTATGTGCATATGAGAATGAATATTTTTATTTGCGGCAGACTTACCAATACCTTTTGCCTTAATTTTAATAAGATGTTATTCTACCTACACTTGCAGATCTTCATGTAGTAAATCTTTAGTCTCTTTAATGATGTAGTAATGGGAGTAAGTTTATTATTAATAAAAGTTGTCAGTATTTTATAAATAAGTCTTCCACCTGTAGACTTTTTAGTATATTGTTTTGATAAAAATCTTTTCCTTTTTAATATGTTGAATTAATTGTTAATAACAAACTATGCACTTTACATAAAGACTATATAAAGACTTAGCTCTTTATATTTTTAATATATGGTAAAAAAAAAAATATGTGTCAGGATAAATGCTTTTCTAGAATTGAGAATATGGAATTTTTATTCTTGGAAAAGTATACTGAAAATGATTTGAAAACAAATGTACTGCTGAAGCCCCCTAATGTTAAAGCAGTTGGCACACAATCTCCGCTTATATAAATATATATATGTATTTAAAATAATGAACACATTTATTACATGAACTAAGGTAGGAGAAAGAAAGAATTATTTGCCTTTCTAGGCCTTGGTTTTCCTCAGCTAGAACTCCAGCCCTTTGCCTTCTAGCACATAGCCATCTGCTCGGCCACACGGGCCTGGTCTTGATGCAGTACACACAGGAAGCTTGCCCTGCTGGAACTTCTCCTCCAGAAGATTGCTTATTTTGGCATTCTTTTTCCCTTCAGCATATTTCTTCTGAAATTTTTTGGTCTTTTCTGTTTAAAATCTCTTCTTCCTCAGGAGTCAGCTTGGCTCCTTTCTTGCAGCCCAGGGGCAGTGCATGTGGGACTCATACCACTGTTGGGGTGGCGTGCTGTCAGTAAGCACAATGCAGTTCTTCACCACAGTCTTGGGACGAGCCAGCTCATTACTGGATGCATTGTGGACAACACCAATGATCCTTGTTTTCCTAGTACGACGCTCTGAGCCCCAGGAGAAGTTCCCCATGTCCAGCCTCAGGGCGCGGTATTTCTTGTTACCTCCCCAAACCCGGACAGTGTGTTTGCCACGGGGACAATCTTAGTGTTGGCAGCAGGGTGTCCCTACTCGTTCTTCCGCTTCTGTGGTAGGGCTTTCTCTTGCCCCCAGTCTTGCGGCACTTATGCCGGTTGTCTCAAGAGAGGCCCATTGCTTCGCGCTGGCTGGAAAGAGAAGACGCAAAGATTCGTGGGCTGGTTTGTAAAAAAAAAAAAAAAACCTTAGGCAAATATTTTTAATTTTGTGACACCTCTATAGAATTAAATGGAAAATAGGTCCCATCTAGACAACTTCTCTAAAATCTTTAATTTCTTTTTTAATTTATATAATTTTGTTCTATTGTAGCCACTTCTTTTACTTTATATATATATAATAACAAGCAATTTAACTAAAACCCTAATGGTTTCCAGGATAAATATATTAGAAGGTAAATATTCTTAGCAAGGTAAAAGCAAAAAATAACTTCTGTGTTTAAATAACCCTCACAAAGTGACGTCAGAACTCACACCACGTGAAGTGGCCCAGGTGAAGCCAGAGTCTCCTGTGTCTCCCTCTGCACTGACCATGTCATGCAGCCATTTAGCCATGTGCTCGGGGAAAAAAGTTCCTGGATGGGAGAGACCATAACTGCCTCACCTGTTTTCCTAATGGTCACATGAAATGGAAACAATTGGTTTATCACTTTGTGTCTCCAGCTCTCCCCCTTGTAGTTCATCCAAGTACCAGGAAACTGGAACAACTCCCATCGAGGCACCAGCCAAAGAGATTCCGGTAATTGGGAGTCCATTTGTGTTTGCCAATTGGATGTATTCAGAGGAACAATAAGCTTCCTGTGTCTTCATGACAGGAGGTAGTTTTACAAGTGTGAGCCAGTGCCTGCTGAATACAGGCTCCCGCCCTCTTCCAGAAGCTGTGGGAGAGGGTGCTGCCTTCAAGTCCAGACACTCCTGCCATGGTCACGCACTAACTGCATGGTCAGGCAGTTATAGGATTCAGGAACAGAAAAAGACCGAGAGTGGCTGAGGACACCTCACCCCGTAAAGTTTCCTAAGTGAAACGTCAACCCAAAGAACCTCTGAAAAGGTGTTGGTGCCATTTCTCAGCTTGCGGTATCCCTACGTCCTCCCTACAGACCTTCTAATACCTGCACATCACAGGCTGACAGAGGTTATGGCAGTCACCTGGGCCTCCTGGAGCAGATGAGAAAAACAGTAGAGTAAAATATTTAAATTGTTATTAAAAAATTTATTTTTAAAAATTTTTATTGTTTAAGAATGTGTATCTTAGAAACATTTTAAAGAATTTGTAAGTGGCTTGCAATAGAAGAGAGCAAGCAGAAAGTAAAAGGAGAACATAGATTACCTGAGACTTGTAGAAACATTAATTTTTTTGTCTTACAATGAAAATACTTGAAATTCATTTCCAGAGAAAAACTTTCTGAAAGTGACTTTGAGGGTTATGGTGGTTGGCCTCAGCCCATTTCCACTTGAGGCGTCGTTTTAATAACTTTGTAGAGGTTTTCCACCCTCTTTTCCCATCAGCAGTGTCTTTAAATTTCTTTATTTTAATAATAGGACACCTCAGAGCAGGAGTGGGGTGGGCTGGGGAGAAGGGACATTCAAACTATAAAAATAAAAGATTACTCCAGGAGCCCGAGGTGGGTGGAGTGCTTGAGTGTCGCAGCCCCTAGTGGCCCTGATGGCCCTGGACTCATCGCCGCAGGAAGGAACCAGGTGTGACGCAGATTAGAAGTACAAGCTTGCAGGAGGCGGGCTAACCTTGCTTGCATGATAGCCCCGAGCAACCGCCCAGTTGCCGTTTATTGAGACAGCACAAGACAGGTGAGTACGTGCCGAAGGATAGCCATGGGCTGGGCTTTCTCAGCAAGGAGCTCCTGCGGACGAATAGTCTGAGTCCGCCCCGCAGCTGCAAATCATCTTGCTCAGAGGTCGTCTGGCTCTTGGCGTCCTATACATTTCTCCCCTCTAGTGTGTTAAAGACTTTTCTAGATAGGCAAGGGAGAAAATCTGTTGTTGGTTATTTCAGCTGTTCTCTCCAAGGAGCTTTCCTTCCTGCTAAGGAAAAGAAACAAAAGGGGATATAAGCATAACACAGAATTACACCAACAGAACTAATCCCAGCATAAGGGAAACTATGTTAGCCAAACTAGGCATAGAGGAAAACATGTCCCCTTTGTGCTAATTGCTACCCAACTACGCGCTACGGGCTGACCCATAGGGCCTAGGACGCTTCCTTGGGAAGTATTAACCACCACCCGAAATAACGTTAGGTGGGGAAAGGGCTGTATCGGACTCAGACCCTTTCCAAAGAGCAGTATAACTTTAAGTAAAGATCAAATGCTCAACTGAAACAAATGTAAATCCAACAAGTGAAATTCTCTTACCAGTATGACCATTACCTACAAGCCTGCTGTTCAAGGCCTTTGTTGTCGTACCCTTCAAAGGTTTAGAAGATGCATACTAAGCTTACCTGGGGCTTGTTATTCAGCCCAAAATAATGAAATCCTGTATCAATCTTCCCACT
>CAUYPK010057037.1:0-118648 GCA_963574355.1 Loris lydekkerianus | reverse complement strand
ATTTCTTGGGGGAAAATGTAAGAAATGGCAAATTTCTTGTATTGTTCAAGAATAAAGGCACAAAAAACAATAAATGCTCTTCATCCTTAATCATCAGAGAAATGCGAATCAAAACTACCTTGAGATGCCATCTAACTTCAGTAAGATCAGCCCATTATCACAAAATCTCAAGACCAGAGAGGTTTGGCGGGGATGTGGGAAAAAGGGAACATTTCTACACTGCTGGTGGGAATGCAAATTAATACATTCCTTTTGGAAAGATGTTTGGAAAACACTTAGAGATCTAAAAATATATCTGCCATTCAATCATATAATTCCTCTACTAGGTATATACCTAGAAGACCAAAAATTACATCATAACAAAGATATTTGAACCAGAATGTTTATTGCAGCCCAATTCATGCTTGTGAAGTCATGGAAAAAGCCCAGGTCCCCTTTGATCCATGAATGGATTAATAAATTGTGATATATGTATACCATGGAATATTACGCAGCCTTAAAGAAAGATGGAGACTTTACCTCTTTCATGTTTACATAGATTGAATTGGAACATATTCTTCTTAGTAAAGTATCTCAAGAATGGAGGAAAAAGTGTCCAGTGTACTCAGTTTTACTATGAAAGTAATTTATGGCTTTCACATTAAAGCTATAACCCCAGTTATAACCTAAGAATATGGGGAAGGGGGAGAGGGAGGGAGGGAGGAGGTTGGGTAGAGGGAGGGTGATTGGTGGGATTACACCTACAGTTCATCTTACAAGGGTAAATGTGAAACTTAGTAAGTGTAGAATATAAATGTCTTAACACAATAAGTAAGAAAATGCCAGGAAGGCTCTGTTAACCAGTGTGATGAAAATATGTCAAATGGTCTATAAAACCAGTGTATGGTGCCCAATGATCACATTAATGTACATAGCTATTTAATAATAAAAAAAAAAAAAGAAAGAAAGAAAAGAAAAGAGTGTTTGGAGTGAAATCAGTTGCTGACTTGGTGAGCTCAGTGCTGGTTTTGCTGTCCCATGGCCAGAGACCTAGGTACTGAGTTTGCTCCTGCTCCGCCCCCCCCAACCCCCAGCTGAAAAGCAGGAGGAGGGCTTTCTGTCTGTACCTGCAGATTGAAGGCAGCAGGTGGAACACTCCTTTCTTCCTGCCCACATCACCTGAGCATGACACTGAGATGGACCCTCTGCAGAAGGGTCCCTAGAGGCTCTGTTCCCACTCTGTCACCCCCCACCGCCTGTTGGCAGAGAGGTTGGCAGGCTTGGAGAGCAGCTAGCACACAGCTGAAGAGTAGGGTTGCAGGTTAGGTGGCAAATGTTGGTGTATAGCTGGCCCATCTGCAGGGACAGTGCTGCCAAAGGATCCCTAGTCTCAGCTGGGGAAGTGTTCTACAACCACGGCTTAAGGGAGTTGAACAGGAGCTCTGCGACTCTGCGTTCTGCGGTGGCTCTTTCTACCACACAAAGTAGATTTCCTTGTGTTGGATCATTTCAGTGCTTTTGGAAGCCAGGCTTGAGGTTTCTCTTTAAGAATGTTGAAAGAAATATCTCTCCTATTTATCTGACCCTTCATGCCTGATGTTACCCACAGCATCTATGCAGATTAGTACCAGCCAGTGGGAACAAAGAGATCAGTCAGGAACCAGAGAAATTAGGTTGAAGGAAATATTCCTTCTGTTGAAAACTGGAATAAGGCCCATGCAATTTGTTCACGTTATATGGAGGTGGCTGCAGGAAGAGAGAGGGGACCAGGCTTCCAGTGCAGGTTTGTCATCAGCTGGCTGTGTCTCCTTTGGCAAGTCTATTCTCTCTAGGTCTACACTTCTCTTTCTCTGGAAGTGAAGAGGGTAATGTTAGTTGATGAGACACAAAATAATACTCCTTTTTGAAAACCTTGGGAGGTATCATGAAGGAGACATTTTTGTGGGCTTTTGGACTTTGTTTTTAGGCTCCCTGAGGATCTGGCTTACCAAGCCTCATGGAACACAGACAAATACCATTTGGAAATATGGAAAGAACACACTTTTAGTTATTTTGGTTACTGTCTGTTGCAGATCACCCATGGCATAAACTATTTGGCTTTCAGAGCATTTACTGCTCTTGAGTTTTTGTGATTTGAAAAGAAATTTAAATGGTCCAAATGGCCATTATTTTGGAAGAAGATAAACAAAGGATGGTATGTCCATATAATGAGATACTATTCAGCAATATAAAAAAACTGATACATGCTCTAATACGGATGAACCTCAAGAACATTAGGAAAAGAAGCCAGATGTGCCTTTACTTATCATGGGGCTATGGGTTATGCCCTGATAAATCATTGTAAGTTAAAAATAAATGCATTTTATATACCTAACCTAATGAACATCATAGCTCAGTCTAGCCTACCTAAAACATGTTCAGAATACTTAGGTTAGCCTACAGTTGGGCAAAATCATCTTACACAAATGCTATTTTATAACAAATTGTTGACTATTTCCTGTAATTTATTGAATACAGCACTCAAAGGAAAAACAGAATGGTTGTATGGTTAAGTCTGGTTTCTACTGAATGGATATTGCTTTCGTGCCCACTAAATTTGTAAAATCGTAAGTCAACCATTACAAATCGGAGACTGTCTGTATATATTGGATGATTCCATTCACATAAAATAATCAGAAAAGGCAAATCTGTAGAAACAAAAAGCAGATTAGTGGTTGCCTGGAAGTGGGTTTGGAAATTGATTACGAAGGAGCATGAGGAATCTTTTTTGGGGTGATAGAGATTCTAAATCTAGAAGTACTAAATTTACTAAAAAATGATGGAATTGTAACCTTAACTTTACAGATGCAAATTATACCTCAATAATGCTGTCTTAAAAACCAGAAAGAAGCTCACCATTGAGTGTTCTTTAATGCTGGATTATTCACTGTTGATTTCTTTCTGGACATCAGTGACTTGTGGCTGTGAGGGGCTAAGCAGAGAGACAGACCGCTGCTTAGGCTTCCTTTGGTTGAAGAGCCCTATTCTGTGGAGGCTGAAGGGAATGCAGTCATATTTTCTGAGCCAAAAAGGGAAGTACAGAGCCAGGCGTGTCCTAAATGTACTCATTTTATCGTCACTTCTCATGACAATCTTGTAGCAAAAGGGCACCAAGAAACACACTCATTTTTTTTTTAATTAAACCATAGCTGTATACATTAATGCAATCATGGGGTACCATGCGCTGGTTTTATATATAATTGGAAATATTTTCATCACACTGGTTAACATAGCCTTCCTGGCATTTTCTTAGTTATTGTGTTAAGACATTTATATTCTACATTTAGTAAGTTTCACATGTACCCTTGTAAGATGCACTGTAGGTGTGGTCCTACCAATTACCCTCCCTCCCTCCCTCCATCCATCCTTCCTCCTCCTCTCCCCTCCCTTTCCCCTTTCCCCATATTCTTAGGCTATAATTATTTTCGTAGTAGGGCTGAGTACATTGGATACTCATTTTAAAGAAGAGGAAAACTGAGGTTCAGAGAGCTTGACTCATAAAAACTCTTAAGTGATAAATGATGGACTATAGAGATTTAACCCCAGGCTTTTCTGGCTGCAAAAATGAGTGATCTTGGCTCCACACCTGTGGCTCAAGTGGCTAAGACGCCAGCCACATACATCTGAGCTGGCGGGTTTGAATCCAGCCCAGGCCCACCAAACAACAATGACGGCCGCAACAGCCCTCCCTTTCCCCCCCCAAAAAAGAGGCAGGTGTTGTGGCAGGCTCCTGTAATCCCAGCTACTTGAAAAGCAGAGGCAGGAGAATCACTTGAGCCCAGGAGTTGGCGGTTGCTGTGAGCTGTGCTGCCACAGCACTCTACCCAGGGTGACATCTTGAGGCTCTGTCAAAAAAAAAAAAAAAAAAGTGATCTTTACAATAAAAATGCAGCCTCCTAAGAGAAAGTATATTTATCAGAGGAGCATTATACTTTGAAAATTGACGAATGTTTTAGGGAATGATCGAACCAATGATTTACTGTCATGAATAGTAAATGATTAAATGATCTCAGGAGGTAAAGACTGTGACAAGACTAAATCTGGCTGTCTGCCCTGGGGTTAGGTGGGTAGGTTATAGAAGGTGCTGATGTGGACACGTGCCTAAGTCCCTAGATACAATGAATTGGTAGTTTTCTCTCCTCTTTGTTTTTCTTGTGTGGTATAAAAAAAAGTGTTTTGGAATGTTTGACACACCAGAAGGATAAAGAATACTTACATGCCCAACAGCTAGCTTAATAAATAAAACATTATCTGGTATGCTTTTAAATTCACCACACATGATGAGTATACTAGTAAGCCAAGTTACACAGTGTTAGGGAACCAGACCTTGAGCCGGAAAAAACTAGATTCAAATCCCAGCTCCAGAGTTTATCACCTTAGAGAGGTCATAAAACCTTTTTGAGCTTCTGTTTCCGCTTTAGTAAAAGAGGGATAATAATAGTCACTTCTCAGGTTGTAGGGATTAAATGAGAGTGTGTCTATAAAGAGCTTTGCCTAATACACCACTATCACTAATAGCTCTTGTTATTGCAAACTATATAACAACTTGATAATAACTGTAAACAGCACTAAAAATAAATCTTATGTGGATTTCATCCATCCCCACAATTAGCACTACTTTCTCCCTCCAGTGAATTCAGTGTTGAGAAGGAGTTCTCAAGCTTTTTAATAGTTGCTAACCTGCCTGTCTGCATTTGATTGGCTCATTTTCGTTCTGTGCCTGGTTGATGTCACTGCGTAGCTGGGTGACTAAAGGTGTGTCGTTCCACCTGGTGGGGCTTTGTGTTCCTGTGAGTAAAATGAACAGCCAACTACGTTATCCCATTCACAGTTCACACTGTGTGATTCTCAGGTACTGGCAAGAACACTGGGAAACAGTAGTAGAATATGCCACAGGTGTGTGCCTCTTCTTTGGTTTCCTTAGGATGGAAAAGGACGCGGAGCTGAAGGTTAAAGCTGAACTACTCAAGAACCTGGTGGGGGGTGGGGGGTGGCTTGTGCATCTCTTTTGAGCTTTCTCCACTGCCTGCATTGCACAGAGTGGTTTATAAGCAGTGACTTTTTTTTGAGACAGAATTTCACTGTGTCACCCTGGGTAGAGTGCTATGGCATCACAGCTCACAGCAACCTCAAACTCCTGGGCCCAAGCAATTGTCTTGCCTCAGGCTCCCAGGTAGCTGGGACTGCAGGTGCCTGTCATAACGCTGGCTTGGGCTCGAACCTGCCAGCTTCAGTGTACGTGGCTGGCACCCTACTCACTGAGCTAAGGGTGCCGAACCTATAAGCAGTGACTTTGGATCCTAATTTGTCCACGTCAGTCCTGACTTATACCTGTGGTCCTGATATACTTAAGAGCTCCTGCTTTCACTCTCAAAAATAGCATGGTTTGCACAATATATGAAAAGATCACCATAGTAAAGATTGTCATTTTTAAGACATAAAACTGGAGCTGTGTGGGAATTTGGGGCTATACTCATGTAATAACAAACCCCAGTGTTCACAGTGTGCTTTTGCATATACAAGTATACTCTCATTTGATCTGCAAAACAACCTTGTGGCTGGGCCAGATGGTATCAGCTTTGCCGTTTTGCTGGGGCTTATGAGATTACCTTATTGCTGAGGTTGCACAAATAGTGAGTGGAATACAGATTGGAACTCTTTGCTTCAGTTTTAAACAGTATGCTCTTATCAGCTTTGTCCCATGCTTGGAATCTGCTAGCTCCCTAAATAGGAAGTGAAGCGAAAGCTCGATACTAGAAGTTTGTATCGTCACTTTCTGCTGAGCTTGTACAAAGGGATGTTCCAATGAGAAGTGATTCCACCTGACCTAACCAGCAGATCACAGTGCAGCAGAGACACTGGCAGGCTGCTCTTCCTCCCTCTGCACAGAATGGGTCTTGCTTCTGAAAGGACTCCATTCATTCCTTCTGCCCTCAACTGGGCCTTGGAGAAACTCTTGTTTCCTTATTAGCGGACTCTTCTCAGCCAGGGGCTAACCCACCCCTCTGACAAGGCCTCTGAAGCTTCCTTGGTCTTCACATTCCTCTTGCCCCTCTTGCCAATTCAGAAAAAGAAATCCAACTTGGGGTGGCAGCAAAGAGAGGGGGCTGAGCGTGTTCACCTGCTGAGTATGTTTCCTCCCCTGTCCCCCCTACTGGGTGGCCCTCATTCTTCACCCTCAGGATCTGCTAAGACTAGCCACCACCATCTGGTGTAAAAAGAACTACATAAAAGGAAGGGTCACCCAAGAAGAGGCACCTTGCTATCTATGTAGCCTCTGCCTATGAATAAATATTTTATTCTTCTTTGCAACTCTCTCTATGCATGCCTTGAGGCAAATGGATTTTAACATCTGAAAAATACTGTCTGGAATTTAAACATTTTTATTTTTTCTAGTTTCTTTTAATATAGGAGATATTTTATATGAATGCCTCATGGAAACAAGTCCTTTAGCCTATCCCTACACCCATCCCACATTAGAGTTACTTATTCAACAGACAAGAGAGAGACAGAGCCCAATATTTGAGCAGAAGATGGCTGGGTAAAGAAGAGCATGGGCAGTGGAGTGGGACTGCAGCCACTTTGCACATTCAGTGTGGCTTGAAGCTTACACGGACTTGGCAGAAGCCAAATGCAGCGTGAAGACCAGTGCCAGGAAGTGCCTGTCCCAGTCGGTCCCCTTGCTGGTGGAACAAGCACAGTCTTGCTCAGGACGCTTGCTTTTTCAGTGGTGTGCTCACAGAGAGTTTCCGCTTGGCACTTGCCAGACATGCAGCTTGCCTTGTGTATCCACTCTAATCCCAGTGGGGGAGAATAAGCTAATTTCTTTGTGGTTTAGATCTGATTGTAATTGACTGTGATGCCAATGAAGTGTTTAGGAAGTCTGTCATATCCTAAAGAAATTAAAGTTGCTTGCGGGCTGAAGCAGCCCATGGGATGGGGATAAGTGAGGGCTCCCATCTGACCAGAGTCTCTTTGTTGTCTTGCAGAGATCAGGAATGGAAACCTCAAGGCCATCCTAGGCCTCTTCTTCAGCCTCTCCCGATACAAGCAACAGCAGCAGCAGCCCCAGAAGCAGCACCTCTCCTCTCCTCTGCCACCTGCTGTGTCCCAGGTGGCCGGGGCCCCCTCCCAGAGCCAGGCTGGCACTCCTCAGCCACAGGTGCCAGCCCCACCCCAAGCCCCGTGTCCGCCTCACCAGCCAGTGCCACAACCACATCCGCAGGCAAAAGCACAAGCAGAAATGCAGTCCAGGTGGGGGCTCTTCAGCGGCCGGTCGCTCTGTTTCCCATGTGCCTTCCTTCACCCGGCCACGTTCTAGCCTATATACTCTGTGTGTTTTTCATTCCCACTTCTTCTGTGCTGAGAGCTCCTGGGAGTTAGTGGGGAATTAGCGTGACCTTGAAATGGACACAGTGAGGACTAACTTCTGTGCCTGGCGGAGATGTGTATTTTTTTGTGGGCCAGGATCGCCAGCAGCCGAAGCTAATTAGCCGCTCCTGCCGGTTTCTCTGGCTGTTACACATACTCATGGCCAATGAACAGCCCCTAAAATAGACTCAGACCCCGTTTGTGTGTTCGCCTATAAGCCGGGTTTTTCAATGTTACACGTAAGAGGAAATTTACTTAATGGAAGTGGAAGTTTTATTCTAGTGATGCCTCTGTTTTACCAGAAGGAAATACAGAGAGTGCTGAAGTTATCTGGGGGGCAAGTCGCTGTTCACAAGGGAAGGAGGAAGCTACCTTCCCTGAGGGTGACAGTACCTCCACTGAAGGCAGTTAGTAGTAGGAGTAGTAGTATTAGTATTATTTTTGGAGGCAGAGTTTCACTTTGTGACCCTCGGTAGACTGCCGTTGTGTCATAGCTCAAACTCTTGGGCTCAAATGATTCTCTTGTCTCAGCCTCCGATGTAACTGGGACTACAGGCGCCCACCACAATGCCTGGCTATTTTTAGAGATGGGGTCTCACTCTGACTTAGCTGATCTGAACTCGTGAACTCTGGCAATCCACCCACCTCGGCCTTCCAGAGGGAGCAGTTATTAAATGTGACTGCTGTACTGTATTATTAAATATGTACTGCTGTATTAAATGTGACTCGGCCAGTCCTAGCTTGCAGCAGTGATGTCCTGTTCTGCAGTATTAGGGGCTGGATTTTGTTGGAATTCCCAGAGGGACTGATGCCTTCCTACTGGACTCACCACAGAGCAATGTAGAAGCAGAAGGCTGCCTTGGTTACTATCTGCTGTTTTATAGTGGAAGTCATTGCATTTCTAAGTAACTCTGGAAAAGATCACCCTATAAACTGTTTGTTTTAGTGGCAGAAAAAAAGAAGAATATTAGCAACGAGAAAGTTTTTGAATTATGCTATTTCTTTTTCAGAATAGCTCATAATAACTATTTTCTTTTAATATACAAATCGTTACCTGTAAAACCCAAATGTCACTGATCAAATTGATTACTCAGGTTCATCTAATGTACGCTAAAGAGTTAACAGCCTTTTCAGTGCCTCAAAGCACCAGGATTAATTATCATCAGTCTTCTCACACACTTGATATGCCTTTTATCACCCATCATGGTTGGGTGAGGCATAGGGCTGCTCAAACCGCACTGCCCTGTAGACAGTTACAGCTTTTTTTCCCCATGAGAAGTGCTAGTTCCTGATTGTGATGGTGCTAAAACTAGCAGTGGTGGGAGTAATGCAAATCAGGCTCCCTAATTAATTATCCAATTATAGCCAACTCACATTATGGAAATTCTTGGCATAGAAGAGTCGCTATCAATAAGGAGCAGACTGTCACTCTACTAGTCACTTACCCTTTCCTTGGAAAACTACCTGACCACAAGCCATTTCCTGGTCAGAACTTCCCTGATGGACGTGGATAATTTGAAATATCAGGGCATCGTTTATCAAACTGTATCCTCCAGAGTGTTTGTTCCCTAAGATGTTAACTCTGGTGATATTGAAGAAGAAGGGTTGTGTGGGAGAAGAAATGGTAGAGAACTTGGGCTTGTTACAACTGTTGTTGCGGATCTGCTCAGATCCTTGAGCCTGGTGGGCTCCAGATCCTCAAATGCAGCCCCTTGACTAAATCCTCACTTCCCAGAAGAAATTGCTCTATTAAAAGGATTTGTTCTGTAAAGTTTGTATCTAGTCAAAAGACAGCACTCGAGGATCCAGAAGGCCACCTGTGGCCCCAGGGCTGCAGGCTCCCACCGTTGAACACTTGTGTGTGCCTGTGCTATTGTAGATAGTTGGGAGTCCAGGATGAATGAGACAGCCAAGGCGCCTGCCCTCTGTCTGCTCCTGGAGGAGGCAGGCAAACAAGCACATCCATGGAGAATAAAAATACCAGATAGTGGCATTATGATTAGATGACAAGATTCGGAGGGACTACTAGTTCAGGTTCAGTTGATGGGAAGTTCTCTCTGAGGACGTGTCACTGAAGTTAGAGGGAGATGAATCACAAAGAACTAGCCATCCAAAACTCAGTTGTTGAGTACTTCCAGCAGCGGGGGCGGCTGGTACAGAGGCCCTGTGGTAGGAGTAAGCTTGGCATGTTCGAGGAGCACAAAGAAAGCTGGTGTGGTTGTAGTTGGGTAGGGAGAAAAGTAAGGTGTTCTGGAAGCAGAGGGGGCTGCTGCCATTTCCATAGACAACAGTGTGACAGGCAGCCCCATTGCCTTGCTGTAGCACTGAGGCCAGTCATAGTGTTGGCTAAACTGGGTAGAGTTTAGAATTCATTTTATGGGTGACAGGAAGGCACAGGAGAGTCTTAAGCAGTAGAAAGACTTGATTTGATTTACCATTTAAAAAATTCATCTTTGCTTCTCTTTAGAGAATAGGATTGTTCTTATAAGACTAAAAGGAGCAAGAATGGAAGGAAGGACCCTAGTTAAGTGGCTTTTGCAGCTTCGTAGGTGATCGTGGCTTGCATCAAGGTGGTGGGAGCAGATATGGAAATGTACTAATTTAGGATATTTTGGGGGTGAGCTCGGAGCATGAGAACAGACTGACTCTCTGGAATGAGGGAGAGAGATCCAGACAAAGCTAGTTTCTAGCTTGAGCAGTCAGATAAATGGTAGAATAATTTATTGAGATGAGGAAGCCTGAGAGATGATCAGGAGGTATGGAGTGTGCATCTTCAGAAGGAAAGGTAAAAAGAACATTCTGCAGATTTGGCCTTGTTTTATAGGGCATCTTACTCCTTGGGGCTCTAAGCAACAGGCGTTGAGGAACACTGGCTTATGTTACTGACCTGTGGTAGCCCGAGGCATCCATTTCCATGGTAGGCGTTTGTTTTCTTAAAAGAACCAGATGTTCCAGAGCGTCCATCTCCCACGAGGCCAAAACAGCCTCCTATTAATAAATGCTTTACCTAAATGAGAGCCAGTCTCACTGAAGCCAGGCTTTCATGATCACGTATTCCACCTATACATGAACAGTGGTTCCTGCTATCAAGGCCCTTGATCTACCTTCTGACCTGAACTGGGCTTTGGAGTTGCTGTACGTCCTACCTTGTCCCTTCATTTTGCCCAGGTTGGGTTATGTTTGCAGATGGATGGTTTTATCCATTATATTCTGATACTTTCTAATTTTACTTCCAAAGGATAATCTTAGGGATATGATATCCCATGCTGACATTCTGGCTGTAAATTTAAGAATGATGAAATTACATCGCTGGCTCAGTTCCATTGTATTTCTAGCCCCAGATTCTATCTTGGAGGACCAAAGCCTCTAGGGAAATGGTTTGGACTCTAGATCATTAATGTTGATGCAAGCCCCAAATGGCAGGTTTGTTTTGGTCGTCCATTAGAATTCTGATGGATACAAACATGCCTGAAAACTATTTTGAAGCCATCTAGGTTCCATATCTCTTGTGATCACAAGCACTAAAACTTGGCAATTCTCCATGAAGTTTTGCTAGTAAAGGAGTTGTGGAAGCTGAGATATTGGCACAAAGGAATTAGAGCAGATTCGCCATGACAGCCTCGGGGAGACTCACTTTGTTCACTTTAGTTCTTCATTCAGTTTACACGGTGGCCAAAGACTTGATCACATGTTACCTTATGGAATTCCTCCCCAGTGTAGAGCCCAGGAGAGGAGTGTCGTCTCCAAGACTTGCTTCCTTCTCCATCTGTACTTACGATGCTGAGTATTCACTTGTTTAGGAATAATCAAAAAAAAATTGCCGTATTTTTTCTTCATTCTCTCTGTCTCTATACTTCCTAGGACTAGTGAAACCAGCATTTTATTTTTCACCTTTAATCCTCTTATGAGCATAAGAGGATTGAAGGTGAAGGATATGTGGTGCAGGATATGTGGCTATAGGAAAGATACATATTTCTGTCTGTCATAAGACACCCCAAATTCTTTTATTAAACCCAACCCAAATTCTTCAGAGGTACAAATTTTGTGGTCCTAAAAATCCAGAATTTTGCAAGTTCAAAAGACGTTTTAAAGTGGTCATCTCTACAACATTAACAGCAAAAAATTCCCAAGACCAGCAAAATTCGCAAACCTCTCTACCCTTGGTTTATGTCACTTTTATACGGGTTATTCAGGAAATTCATCTGAAAAGCACCCCAGGAAGAACAAGCATGTGAAACAGAAACTTCTCAGTACTTTAGAAGAGTATTAAGTTTATTTTTTAGGGACCTCTTGCTTTAGGGTCTTCCTGTGAGAGGAAAGCCGTACACTGAAGGGAACAAGGAAAGATATTTGGTGTTTAAGGAGAAAGAAAGGCCCACCGAAGTCCTTAGATAATCTCAAAAGCCATTTCTTCACACTGGATATATATCAAATTAGTGAAGCTAGAACTGGGAAGAAAGCTGTGTATCATGGGAAAAGTGAGCAGAAGAGGGAAAACCCTCGGAGCATTCCCCCTGTCCTAGACTCCTGTAATTTGTGTGTCTAACGCATCTTCTCTCTCCTCACATGTCTCTTCCACTTTTTTTCTTTCCTATCATGCAGTGCATCGCCCAAGGACTCATCTCAAAGCAAAATCATCCGCTTCACTCTGGGTCAGAAAAAGATCTCTAGGTTAGACCTGCCCTGTGTCATGCAAAGCACGATTTAAACCCAACCCTCCGTTCCATTGTGCCCTCCGGCTTGGCTGAGTTTCCTTTTGGTTGTCCTCCCCGTTTCATGTTTGCTGTTCCAGAAAACCAAACATGTCCAGCTGCTGTTGTCCAGTGGTGGGGAGTGTTGAGCGCAGCCCGCCGTGGCATTGTGGAAAGTGTGTGTGAGTGGCAGCGTAGAAGTGAGGCTGAGCTGTGCATGGTGCTTGTCAGTGTATTGATTTTTGGCTTTACCCGCTGTGTTATCAGAACCCATTCTGATTTAGGGCAGACATGGGTTTTGAGGTAGTTTGTGGCGTGGTTTTCTGCCGAGCGTGCTGCTCCCTGCTTTGCCTCGCCTGCCTCTCACTGTGTGTGCTGTGCTCTTGGTTGGTGCTGTTAAAATTACTAATGTGGGATTGGTTTTCTCTTGAGTTACAAAGACCTGAAGCATGAATCCAAACTGGTCAGAGGCAGCTAGGTCTCACTTTTGCACCATGGAGAGACTGCCTGAGTTCCCTGAAAGTTAAAAAAGGGGTGTGTGTGTGCTTATTAACTAGTTCTCTTAATTCAGACTTTGGCCTGTCTGCTGCCTCCTAGAGGACCCCTTGCAGGGAGTGGGAAAAACCCTTTACGTTGTTGTATCTGCTGTTATTTTGAACGTACCAATAGCTAACATTTATAGAATATGTCATCTTATATAAGGCCCATGTCAGCGTTCATGAGGTAGGTCATGTCATTATGCCCACTTTCTAATTCAGGAAACTAAAATTTAGGAAGTTAGATAATTTGCCCAAGAATACACAAAACGTGGAAGAACCAGGATTTGAACCCAGGTGGGATAACCCTAGAACACTCACTTTACCCACAGAACAACACTGTCTTCCTCCTCCTCCTCGGATTCTGGTGTTTATGTGATTGTTGAGGCTGCTTTTTAAAATCTTATGTTTCAACCATTACTCCCAGCCTTTTCCCTCACATGCCCTTGTAGCAACCAAACAGAAATTGCTGCTGGGGTGGAATCTCCTTCTTGGTGTGGCTGGTATTTATTTTTTATTGAATTCTTATTTAAAGGTAAAGGGAAACCCATATTTCATACCTGTCTTCGTTTACATAACAAATGCATACTGAGCCGCTGTTTGGTCACCCTGTTAGGCTGGGGTCCGTTAGGCTGTACGTGCCTTCTCTAAGCACAGTTTACTTTTGTAAAGAGCTTACAAGTGAGGTAGCCCAAATTAGGCTCTGCCTGGCCAGGTAGGAAAAAACCACATGGCAGTGAGCTTCTCTGCAGAACAAGTCAGCATGTTACCCAGACTTGCTTCAGGAGTATAGGGAGGAACCTGAGTTTGTCACTGCTTCTCTTAGCCTTGCAGAGAGTGACTGCTCTCTCTGACAAATCACAGGAGGCCCAACCAAGTCAGAGCAGTGACAAACTGGCCCTTACCCAGTTAATCTGAGTGTCATGCAAATGCACATCCATGTGAAAGGAAAGGGGAGGGATGGGTTTGGAGGAGACCTGAAATCTAAAGTCTGTTCCCACGATATGCTCAGGCCTAGAAGATAAAGAAAACAGGAGCTAGCTGGGAGGATATCTAATTGGAAGCACATGCCCATCCCGTGAGCGATTTGTTATCAGTCCCAGATGAGAAAGGAGGTGGTGGGAAGAGAGGAAAAACTGGAAGATGAGGGCGTACCTGCCCCTCCCCGAGGCTGTGCTGGGCACCAGGCTTCCAGTTTCACCCTAAGCCAGGGTCTGGCTTTCCTTTAGGGTCATATCCCTCACCTAGAGTTTCCTTTGGGTCCTTTTCATTTCTGCTAAAGCCAATAATGGGATGTTCTTAGTTTCATTATTTACCTAATACTCCTGCTTACCTTCCCTGTACCCCACTTCTTCACCCTGAGCCTTGAGCATGATTCTGATTAGAATTTTAGCTGATCAAGCATCACTAAGTATAGTGTAAAGTTTGGTTGCCAAATGGATCAGTCCCACCCCTTCTGGCTGAGTAGTTTTGGAAATCAGCGTCTCATTGAAGTGCAAACATTGATTAAACACTTGCCAGAGCACAACACCTCGATGGCCCCCAGGGACCTAGAACAGAGTGAGAAGCCTCACCCTAGAATCTAGATATAGGAGGACTTTGGTGCAGGGGTGAAGGAAGGCCCCCAGTGGATTTCTGCCTTTGAGCAGTATTATTGCCCCAAGTATTTCAGTGAGCCCCAAGTATTTCGGTTTATTCCTCCATCAGGAGGCAGAGAAACACAGTGACTAAGAGGTGTAGTCAAACACAAGTGATAGCCCATCTTCCCCTCCTGCTGAGGGTGTTATGGGGGCTCAGTATTTAAACACTTAGTCTGTGTATTTTTCTTGGTCAAATGGGGTAGTCCTTTCTGCCTCACAATGTCAAGAGGGTTAAATGAAATTATTTCAGTTCCTTAGTACCTGGCATCTAATCAGTAGTTCAGGAACAGTACATGTGGTAGTGCTGGGGTTTTAGGTTGAACTGGGACAGGTAAGGCGACCAGTGGATGTCTGCAGGATCTTCTTATGGAAAGGAATCTGTAAGGTTAGTCGTTAGGTTCTCTCTGCCCAGCTGCTAAAAAGCAGATGCCAAGGAAACGAGAGATTTACCATTTAATCATCTTGTCTGGCAAAAAGCACCTCTGATTATGAGCATCCTCCCCCACCCCCAGCATGTGCACACAAGCTGCTGTCCTTCCTGGGAGGAGCCACGCTCTGCTCCCAGCCTTTGAAGTGGTTTTAAGGGGAAGAACTGCTCTCTTGCCATCAGCACGTACAGCGCGTGGAGCGGAGGAGGCGGGATACACTGGTAGGTTTTGTGCCGGGAAGGACAGTTTTACTCCGCTGCCCGCTGGGCTGTGCACATGTTGGAAAAATTGGTCATGGCTCTAATAGCGGCAGGATTGTCCTGCCTCTGTCACACCATTTCCCTTAAGCTTAATTTTAGAAAAACTAACGTGTATGTTTTAGAGAACCCATGTGTGTATTTTCTGTCATTTTGTAACCATGTGTGGACATGGAATGATTGTGAGAGGTGAAGTTCCTCTTGGAAAGGAGCTGTTGGGACCTTTTGGTGCCGTGAGTGATGAGGGCAGACCTAACTTTGTCTCCTCACGCTGCGTTGCTCAGGTGAGGCTGGCCCAGCAGGCAGCGTCAGTTGTGATACCTGCAGCTGTTCCACATGAGCAAGACCCAGCTCCTCGGCATGCAGGGATTCTAATGCTGCAGATGGCAGATGCTTCCAGGCTGGAGGCTCACAGAAGTGCCCATGATGCACATGGATGTTAACATTAATGAACTTCAAAATGTTAGCCAGAGGCCTGGGGTCTGGGGGTAAGCTAGCAGATAGTCTGCTTTTCAACAATGGCATTGCTCTTAGCCTCCTTAATTAATGCCTCATCTCTGGAGGGCAGGAGAAAGTCCGAGCTTCATAGTGTGGCATACAAGGTCTTCCCTACCCTGGCCCTGTTTCTCCAGCCTCAGTCCCTCCCAGCACACACCAGCTCTTTCCTTTGTACATTTTACAGCCTTTCTCTCTGTGTTCCATGCTCTGCCCTGTACTCACCTTCTCATTCAACACGCTGAGTCTGCTCTGGGGACTTCTTTATTTGGAATCTTCTTTGATCGTCCTGCCTACCTTCCAGATCATCACTTACTTCTCAGAATTACTTCTGAATTGCTTTTGAACTTCACGTGCTTAATCAATTCACTCACCAGCTAGATGTCAGCGGGGTTGACCAACCTCTTGAGCTCCAGATAAGATTGAGAGTCTTTGCTGTGCCCATTCTTCAGATTGTGGAAAGTCCAGTGACCTCCCCGGAGTTAGTCAAGCGTCTTAGGTTCTCATGGTCACTTTTGGCTTTGAAATCCTGAATTTGAACTCCTTGTCTGAATTCATTTCGTTTAAGGATTGATTCACCATCCCATGGGATGTTTTAGTTCCCTTATAGGTGAGTCTAGACTCAGCCTTTTTTCTTACTTCCCACCCATCACAAATTCAGTGTGGCCTTGGTATTATATGTGAGATGGATTTTGCTGAAAATTTCAGATACATGGAGGGGGCTTACTTTGAAGCAAGCATCAGTTCAAGCCCATTCACAACAGAACCTAAGTATCAATGTAGATTCTCTCGGAAACTTGGAAGAAATGACTTGGACTCCACCTAGGTTTTGATCTGGTCAAGTTTAAGGGACAGGGAGCTATCTCGAGTAGGACATGGAGGCGATAGTGGGGGAGGGTGGACATGGGCTGGCTTGAGCTTCGTGGTGGTTTTTGGTGGCTATGTGCCAACCATATCTCCATTTGCCACATCACCTGCCCTTGAGGCCTTCAGGATGATTCCTCTGTGTCCAGAAGGCTAGCACCATCCTGTAACCACTGGAACGACATGCCACTCTCATCAAAGGAACACCTAGATCCCTTACTCAACAGAGAGAATCTGACTGTGACCACCCACGGGAAACTAAGAATGGCCTTTGTCAATCCCAAACCAGGAATATAGTCACTCCAGAGAGTAGGTCCCCCAGATAACTCAGAGGTATCCCAAGCATAAGGTCTCAGTCAGTCTCAGATATTTAGATGAAGTAGTTTCTCTTCTAGAATTGTCCTTAGGGAGATGATAAGCCTTGCTTGCCAAATCCTGCCTTGCCTCTTTGAAAATGTTTATCTCAGACTCTCGTTTGTGAACTTTTGCTCAGCTTTCTTCTGATGCTTTAACTTAGACCCATGTATTTTCTACCTTATCTGATTTTTTCTTGTGCCTTAGCATGTTTCCTTTATGACAATGTCTAATTCCTTTATGAATCTGGGTTCAGCAGAGAGAATGAGAAAGGAAACTAACATGCATTGGCCACATATTAAGTCCCATTTAAAATGTATAGCTCTCTCATTGAGTATAACAGGTTATTACAGGTAAGAAAACATGAATCTCAGAGAGGTCAGGAGACTGGTTGGACATCTTGTGTTTGGAAAAGCCTGTATTCTATCCACTACACCCCCTGCCTCACAGACAGCCAGACTGCCTGCCTGATTCCAGGTTGCACTTGTCCCATCCTAGGCTTTGATTGTGTACCTCTTTGAAGTCCTGTGCTGTCCTAAAAATCTGTCATGATTCAACCCAGGGCCAGCACAGTGAGACGGGAGCTCTCCAGCAACTCTGAAAGAAAAGGATCTCTTCTCTTCTCGTTGCTTTTTGCTTCCCTGCTCTTTGCAGATTCCCCACTGAAGTAGAATGCCGTGACCTGCATTCCCCTGTACCACTTAATGCCATTGGTATGACATCATCTTGCAACAGGTCCGTAATCCTTTTCCAGGCCTATCTGTGGGTATAAAGACTCCTGCAGACTATAGCTGGGTTCAGTAAGTCCAATCCAAGGGACACTCACCTGCAGAAGTCTGTGATTGGATGTGAGCACTCAGATAACACTGATTTAGAGGACTTTCAGGGTATTGTTTGCACTGGAAGCAGAATCAAGAGGTACCAAGAACTCACTGCTGGAACTCCTTGGCTAGAGAGATGTGCTAGCCACATCTGGTAACCAGACACAGGCTTTGACACTTCTTGTTTTGTACCATTCTGGGCCTATCTTTGTGGGGCTAATATCCTCCAAATGAGATGGGATAAATTAACAAAGGGGCGAGTTCTCCTAATGCATTGGGGGGTGATGCCTTAAAGTTCTCACTGCTGCTGACTGGAGAAGAGCTAACCCCCTTCCTTCTCTCCCAGATCTGCCAGGGAATTAGGCCAGGTTCTCCCTAACTGTATAAATTTTACAGTCCTCTCACACCAGCTCATGTTCTCTGTTTATTCTACAACCATCTTTCTTGCTCAGCCAACAAGAAAAAGTTTAAAGTGATCGCCTGCTTGTATCTAAACTGCTTCCAGACTGCAGACTTCTTTGGTGCTTACAGATTTGCATGTAAAGAGAAGGCGGAAAGTTTTATGAGTTGAAAACTCAGACTTATCAGTAGATCTAATGCTAGTTGAGTGAGATTGCAGTGGCTTTTAAGCACAGCTAAGTGAGGTTTAGCCAAAAGATATAACAAATATTTCATCATTTATTCATCTTTCAATTTTAATTATTGGAAACCGCCTAGTTAGTAAATCCCTGCACCAAAATTCTGATTTGGGGAGTCCTACACTTAACTCATTGGAAAATGGGCCATAATATATTTAGCCATATTACAAAGTAGTCTGGTGACTTAATTTCCCAAGCCACGCAAAATGAGGTGTCTTATTTAAAGAGGAATGTGTCTTTGTCTTTAGGCTAACAAATTCCTGTCAGTTTTACAGAAAGAATGTATGATTATATCCATCTACTGTGCAGAGAAGCTGAGCTTTAGTCTCAGAGTAACGTCTGTGAAGACAGGCTGTCAGGTGTTGAAGGAAAATGTGTGTCTGGACCACCATTTCCATCCAGGCCTTAAGTTTTCATTACAGATATGTTGGTTCTAAGTGGTAGCAATTCCCTCTCTCAACATTATTTCCTTTTCTTGATATTAATAGCCCTTGATTATGGAAAACTCTATTTTTAGAGGAGTTGTACAAACAAGGTCAACTATGTTGGGTCTTATCAAACCTTTATGTTCCACGCTTGGTAAAATTGGAGATAAAATGGTTTGTCCTCATAGAAAGGAAAAATGTTCAGAGGGGGGAGAAAAAAAGATTAGCTTTATATTTTTAATCAGCAAACATACTCAGATTTTTTTTCTTTAAATTTCTCTCTTTGCTCAAAGGAAAACAGCACATGTTGCTGTTGGCCTTTGCTGGGTCATTACCAGCCTAGATGTTGATGTTGGGTTCCAGCAAATCATGCCACTGGCAACCCGCCACAGACCCCACGTTTGGATTGTTTCTTTGACCTCTTGAGTGATTGCAGTTCCTTCTCCTGAAACGCTATTCTTCTTCTGAGACTGAATGCGCTACCCTATTGCTTTTGCATTTTAGACTCCCAGGTCCTACCACGAGAGTGTCTGCTGTGGGGAGTGAGGCTAAAACACGAGGAGGGTCAGCTGCTGCCAACAACCGACGGAGCCAGAGCTTTAACAACTATGATAAGTCCAAGCCAGTCACCTCCCCACCCCCACTGCCAAGCAGCCTTGAGAAAGGTGAGTCACCCTCCCGAGGGGCCTCTGTGGCATCTTTCTTCATAGCACATCCATCTAGCTCCTTTGGGTGGGTTTGGTTGGGATCGGAGGAGAGTTTGCAAATAGAGTGGTGAGAACATTTCACAAGGACATAGTTGACTGGCAGGAATTTTGTTAACAGAGGCATTAATAAAATAGAGATAATGATGTTACATTCATAGTTGTCAGCAAGACAAACTGTGTTTGTTTGGGTGGAGGCCCTATAAGACACCTGGCTATGTAGAACGGCAGAGTAGCATTTGGAATTTGAAAATAAATGTTCACGGACCCTGCTCTGTATATTAGGTGGTTTTCCAGAAATACAAGCTTCTTGGGACATGCCTTTTATGAGCTGATAAGCTTTTTACCCATCAGAAATAATGTGAGGGGAACTAGGAACAAGGGGGTTTTCACCCTTGGAAAAAGTTAGAAATGTGGGTTGGCTCAGTGGAGTTCTTGACTATCTATAAGGAGTAGACAACATTACTCTTGAGGCTGTGGTGATGTAACTTTTGCCATAAAAGGATATGATTTTTTTTTAACTGTACTTAGTACTGAGCTTTTAGGATGGAAGTAAAAGGTGAATAGCCCGGTGGGGTCTGGCACAGAAGATAGGAAAACACAACTTTGTTTGCTTCAGCCTGTATCTCTTGAGACATTGGAGAAACAAGGAGAAACTGGGGGCATTTAGAAGATTCTTAAATGAGAAACAGAGCCTTCCTTTATTCCTGCTAGGCAAAGTAGTTAGCCTTCATTGCGGGATATGTCCAGGTCTCTTGGAAGTATTTCCAACCTGGTGCAGACGCTTCCTAGGGCTTACCCTGGACGGTGTCCCTTCACTCCCCTGAGATGGGGAAGAGCTGCCTCTCACTCCCTAAAGTGCCCCAGGAGCCTGGGCCGCCCTACTGCAAGTGAGATCAGAAGCTCCTCATCTCTTCCTCCAACCCAGGATAACTTGGTTCCATGGGACTGGGCTCCTCCAAGAGTTTGCGAATCATTTTATCTTTTTTCCCCCAGAATATGAAGGAAGTCTGTACAGAACTGACAGATGTATATGGCAGAAGGTTTCCCAGGGAGGGGCTCTGGGAACTCTGCAAGTGGTACTAATGTCATAACCAGGTTGTCTCAGCCGGTCAACTCTTGTGATCAAACCCTCCATTTCTGCTTTAAGCCATTTTTCTTCTCTTTTTGCCCTTGTTCCCCCCGCCCTTTTCTTTTCTTCATCATACACAAGTGTGTTTTTTAAAAAGTGTGCTCACTGGGGCTGGTGGGTTTGAACCTGGCCCAGGTCTGCTAAACAACAATGACGACAACACCAATAACAAAATAGCCAGGCATTGTGGTGGGCACCTGTAGTCCCAGCTACTTGGGAGGCCGAGGCAAGAGAATTTCTTAAGCCCAAAAGTTTAAGGTTTCTGTGAGCTGTGACGCCACGGCACTCTACCAAGGGTGACAAAGTGAGACTCCATCTCAAAAAGAAAAAAAAAGTGTACATAGATGACAAAAATAATACATGCTTATAAAATGGTACCAGTATATATAAGGGCTGTCTAGAAAGTATCCAGCCATGTACATCTATTTTTCATAGTACATGACTGGGTACCCCCTGGATAGCCTCATATATCAAATAAAAGCTCTTCTATGCTTTTTAAAGAGTGCCAAAATACCCCATTTTATAATGCTTTCAGCATTTTCACAGTGCATTTATTTATATGTATACATAATCTATAGAAAGGTTTTAGAGGTTTTTTAACGTCAATTTAAAAAGCCATATTTTTTTCAGTACTGACTACATGCCTCATCTTATCCTCATTTTATAAAGGATACAACTAAAGCAAGAAAGTTCACCTATTTGCCAAGGTCGCATCAGTGGTGGAGATGGAATGTGATTTGAACTTGGGCACTTGGGTTTCAGAACCACATTTAATACTGGAAGTGGCCAACAAATGCTCAGAGTCCTCCTGTCGAGGGCTGGTTAGACATCTGCAGGTCGCCCCAAGAGGAGAGAGTTGGTAAGGTATCAGGTGAAGCCTGGAGGGCCCTCTTTTTAGGGCGGTTTGCCTTTGTCTCATGGTCTTTGGGGAGACGCTGTCATGAAGTCATAAAAAGTCAAAAAAGTTGTCAGAGTCATAAAGGACGGATGTGAGACCCAAGTCTAAGTAATTGGGAGAGTAAAAGTAAAAGTCCCTAGTTCAGGGAGGCGACCATCTTCCCGAGCCTACCACGATGCTGCCCACCGGTGAGTCCTAAGACAGCCACCAATCTGTCCCTGCCTGGGCAGGGGCTCCCCTGTGTGCCCTGAGCAGCCCTCTTAAATGACAGTAGCTGCACATTTTAATAGAGGCAATGCCCCAGGGGAAGTCTTTAGTGTCAAAAGAAAGTCGTAGTTATTTATTGAGCACATATTATTTGCCAGGACTATGGTTTTTTTATATCTTACCCAATCTTCACAATCATTCTGTAAGGTAAATACCATTAACCCAATTTCAAAGTAGAAAAATGAGGCTAATTGAGATTAAGTAATTCCCCCTCATGGGTAATTAAGTGCTGGAGTTCATACCTAAGTTCAACTCTGAGATTCAAACTGGCTCTGCCCCATCACCCTGGGAGGTCTCTTGTGAGGTCTCTTGTGAGGTCTCTTGTGACGACCGAGTGAGGCAATACATGTGACAATATTTTCTGAGCTGTGAAGCTCGTAAACTCCTATGAGGATTCACAGGGTGAAAGTAAACAGATGGTGGCTTTGGGTCTGTGGGAGGATGCATTTATTATCCCCTCCTATCCTGGAGAAGCAAGATAGAGCAGGTTTTGGGGCAAGCTTCAGGTTTTTTTGTTTGTTTTTGTTTGTTTTTTTTAATACTAATACTTTTCTCACCATCTTGAGGTGTAAAGGGTAAGTGGGACCTCAATTTCAGAGAATTTTGTATTTCTTCTTTCTTCTGTCATGGTCCTATGTTCACCCTTGAACCTGACCTCTTTACTGTAGCTCGTGAACTAGTCAGCTCACATGCAAAGCGTAGTATATAGCAGAGAAGTACCAGAAATAACTCAGCCACCTGACTGCATATAAAACACAACAGGCACATGGGTATGTAACATCTTGTCCTTTGCATTGAGAGGTTCTGTCTTGGAGAGGTGTAAACAGGTGAATTGAGCTTCCTTGTGGCTGATACTGTAGCTGGGTGTGGACTGTGTGCAGATGAAGTAAAGTCCATGGGATAACCGCATTACCTGTGTTCCTTTATCCTCCACTGAAGCTTTCTTGTGAGGGAACTCAGACACTGACAGGGTTATGTTCTGGCATTGCACTTTTGAGTGAGCTGATACATAGACTTTTTTTTTTTTTTTTTAATCAATCAGAATAAATGTATTTCTATAGGAAAGAATACATAGACTTAAAAAAAAATGTGGTATAGCTGGGCACAGTGACTCATGCCTATAATCTCAGTACTTTGGGAGACTTAGGTGGGATTATCACTTGAACCCAGGAATTTGAGGCCAGCCAGACTAACAGTGAGACCCTATCGCCACAGAAAAATCTAAAAATTAGCTCAGTTTGGTGGCATGAGCCTGTAGTCTTAGCTGCTTTACCTTTTACAGGCCCTTCATAAGAACATGGAGGAGGCCGAGGCAGGAGGATCACCTGAGCCCCGGAGTTCCAGGTGATAGTGAGCTATGCTTGCCCTACTGTGCTCCAGCCTGGGAGCAGATTGAGACCTTGTCTTTAAAAAAAAAAATTTGTGGTTAAAGTACATATAAGGTAAAATTACCCTTTTAACTATTTTTAAGTTCACTGATGTTCACTATATTCATATTATTATACAGCTGACATTTAGAAATTTGTCATATTGCCAACCTGTTAAATGATAACTCTCCACCACCACCACCACCACCTCCAGCAGCCTCCGGCAACTCCCATTCTGCCTCTGTTTCTACGAGTGACTACTCTAGGAACTTCCTGAGTAGACTCACACAGCCTTTGTCTTTTTGTGGCTGGCTTGTTTCACTTAGTGTGGGGTCTTCCAGGTTTATCCACACTGCAGCATGCAGTTTGTAGACTTTCATGTGGGATCCATTGACCCAAGAATTCTACTGCTGGAAATTGATCTAATCACATCAGTAACTAAAATTGAAAAATTCATTATTCTCTCCATAAGTGACAAAAATATTTCAACACTTGGTCCCAATATTTTTTTAAATTGTTAAAAAGAAAAAAAATTACAGGCAACTTTTTCAAATGCATGGAACACTTTATACTTTGTGGGGAAATCCTGAAGACTTTCTCTCAAAATCATGCTGCCTGTGGCTGCCATCACTGAATGTAATTCTGGTATTATGGAACAATCCAGTGAGATGTGAAACTGAAAGAAAGTGATAGGTAATACTTGTAAGGTAGGAAAACGACAAGAGACTTGCTCAAAACTCAATAGATTGTTCCCTAAGGTGATGCCTAGTACACAGTTGATATGTAAAAACTGAAAACCTTCCTGTACAGAAACATAACCTCTTGATTTTCCCAAAGACGGTCTCAGTTTTTGTCTGTGAGGTTTGCTGGAGCCTTTAGAGCCTTTAGGAAAACCTGTTGGCTGTTTTGTTGTGTTATCATCACTATCCTGGTTAGGTCTTTGGTTTCATCCTCTAACTCCTATAAGCTGCAGAGAGGCCCAGATTGTCTGACCTCTGGGACGTGTGATTGGGTATGAACAGTCAGTGTCTAGAGATGGCTGGGACGCATGGAGGCTGATCACTTCCTCTGTTAAGTGGCTCTCAGGCTCCAGGCCCAGATTTTGAGGGGAGAGGAAATAGCTGTCTTTTTAAACATTTGTGACATTATCTGTTTTCTCTTCCCCCATCCTCTCACATCTTCTGAACAGGTTAATGCTGCCAAGAACAGGTGCATTTTTAAAGTATTTGGTCCATGATATGAATTTGAAGCATCCAGTGTTCTGATACTGACTTCTGTGCATACTAAAGGTGCTTTCTTCTGAATAATATGGATTTCTTTGTTTTATAGAAAGCATATCTTTATTATTTTTATTACAAACATAATCATGTAAAAACATTCAAACAACAGGGTGGCGCCTGTGGCTCAGTGGGTAGGGCGCCAGCCCCATATAACGAGAGTGGTGGGTTCAAACCTGGCCCCGTCCAAACTGCAACAATAACAAAAAAAAAAAAAAATTCAGACAACACAGAAATTTATTAAAAGACAAAGAATCCTACATAATCCTGTATCCTAGAAATAGCCACTGTTTGGCACTTTGTTTATATTATTCTATATTTTTTCATGCATATACCAAATTTTCAGATAAAATTTTCCTAGTGTTTACTATTTGCCAAATACCATTCTAAAGTTCTTTATAAGTAAATATGTAATTGTTCAGATGCTCTATACACATATGCGCACACTGATAAGACTTTCAGGCCCAGTGCAGTGCCTCATACCTGTAATCCTAGCACTCTGAGAGGCTGAGGTGGGAGTATCACTTGAGGCCAGGAGTTTGACACCAGCTTGACCAAAAGTGAGATCCCATCTCTACAAAAAAGAGAAAAATTAGCTGGCCGGGTGGCACATTCCTATAGTCCCAACTAATTGAGGAGGTTAAGGCAAGAGGATCACTTGAGCCCAGGTGTTTGAGATTGCTGTGAACTATAACGATACCACAGCACTCTTGCCTGGTGACAGACTGAGACTCTCTCTCAAAAACAAACAAAAAAAGATTTTCAAATCTTAAAAATAAAATCACCAAATCATAGACAGCCTTTTTTCTCTCTCTACATATAAGTCACTCTTCATAATACTTTCATGATATCCATTGTATGGATTTACCTTAATATATTTAATCACTTTCATTTTTTGGTATTTTCTAATTTTTTGGTATTATGAATATTAGTGAGATTAATATTCTTATATGAGTCTTCCTACATGTATATAACCATTTTAGTGAAATTGTTGCATCCAAGAATATGCACATTTTACAGTTTTAATGTTTCCAAATTTTATTCCCAAAAAGTTATACCTATTTATCTTCTCACCAACAATGTACGAGAGAACTAGTTTCTCTACACACTTAATACTGCTTTTATCATTCTCTTGGGCAAAAAAAAAAAAAAAAAAGCTTTCATTTTTTTGAAATGAGGCAAATTATTTCAAGAAGTCAAGAAAACAGGACGATTTGATAAAAACTGGCCTCGTTTGCCGATACTTTGCTGTGACAACTGGTGGCTTTGACATAGTACAGAAAGCAGTCGGGTTTAAGATCAAGCTCTCTACTCTCAAGACATTTAACTTCCCCAGCCTCAGTTTCTCTTTGTGGATCTGAGGGCCACTATCCCTAAACCCCCACGAGGTGTGAACAAATTCTTCAGTTTGCACTGGCCTCGTCTGTTGGGCCTCATCTGATGTGAGTGGCATCCGTGCTTCCTGGTGGGTCTTCCTCCTCTGTGTCACGCCCTTTCTCTTCCTCCTCTGTGTCACGCCCTTTCTCTTTGTTCACTGCTGCCCGTCCTAGGTGGAAGAGAAGAGCCAGAGATTGGCCCGAGGCAGAATTTTACAAGCTTCAGCACTATGTCATGTCTGAGTAATGTTGGGGCCATTGATTTAGAATCTCTATAAACATGTCACTTTGTGGCTGGTGAAGCTAATTATTTATCTGGATTAGTGATTGGGAGATGTAACCATGAAAAAGTTGCCCAAGTCCTGCCATAAAACTTCAGTTTAGACTGTATGGAATTAATTCAGTGGTCCAAGTCATGCAGAAGAGAAGAACATGGCTTGGGTGCTCTGTTTCACGTCTCTTCATTTGTTCATTTCGTCACCTTTCATGGAGCGCCTGCAATCTATCCAACACTAAGCCGGCTATAATGACAGGGAGGATGGAGACACTGTGTGTGCTTCCCAGGGGCCCACAGTCTCAGGGCAGGACTGATACTCGCATGTTCTACAATTGAGACGCTCAGGGTTCTAAGGAAAAAGATGAGCTTAGGCATAAAGCCTCAGAAAGGACATCCAAGAAGTGACAGCCTTTGCTTTGATTTCCATTCCCAGATTTTTGCACAGGGAAAGGAATTGGGTGTCATTCTAAGAGCACAGCCACTGGGTTCACTATGTTATTATGAAGGGCCTGTAAAGGGTAAACTTCTCTGAGATCATTTCCATGATGGAGTAGGTCATCTCTTGGCCATCAGGAGACCTCTGTCATGCCTGGAGCTATTATCCCAGACCTAGGAGAATTTAGGGGCCTGCTGGTGTCAGTGGATGATAATAATCTCTGTTTGCCCTCTGGCCAGAACCCGTAATTGTCAAAGGGCTTAGAAAAACAGCTTAGAGGTGTGAACCAGGATGGCATCATTGCATTTAAACAGTATGTAGATTCCTTAAAAAACTAAAAGTAGACCTATCATTTGTTCTAGCAATCCTTCTACTGGGGATGTACCCAGAGGAAAGGAAGTCATCATGTCCAAAAGACACCTGTACTCAAATGTTTATCATAGCACAATTCACAATTGCAAAGATGCGTAATCAACTAAAGTGCCCATCGATTGATGAATGATAAAGAAAATACCATGGAGTATATATACAAGTCAGCCATAAAAAGGATTGAGATAATGTCTTTGCAGCAACTTGGATGAAATTGGAGAACATTATCCTAAGCAAGATATCTCGGGATTGGAAAAATTAACACCACACATTCTCACTAATGAGTGGGAGCTAACCTATAAGTAAACATGGTCACAAAGTGGCGTAAAGGACATTGGAAACTAAGAAGAAGAGAAGGCTGAGAGGGGAAGGAGGGATATAGACTTACCTATGGGGTATAATGTACGCTATTCTGGTGACGGGCACACTAAGAGCCCTGACTTCATCATTATGTAATCCATTCATGTAATAAGACCCCTTACCCCCACCCCAATATTTTGAACTAAACACTATTTAAAAAAATAATTCTCTGAGCTATCGTCTGGAATAAAACTCAGGGAACAGTTAGACCACTTGTTGCCTGCAGGATGGATAGGAAGCTACAAAATTCAGGGACTTGGGGGGGGGGGGAGCCTGGTGAGTTAACAAGTCACACCCAGGATAACCCTCAGGAAACCACCACAGGCCACACTTGGGACCATTCTATTCAGAAGGTTGTAGATGGGAGCTTCAGTTTGCTGGCAGGCTGGTGGGAGGTGTTTCTCTTCCATGGGAGTGGTCTTTGCAACAGTGTATACAGCAGTCCACACAAGTGCTGTTCTCCTTCCCGCTCCAGGTAACAGCTCAGGTGTGCAAGAATAAAACTCAAATAGGGCCGATGCATGAGTCATTCTATCTTATAAGCCATATACTCCACTGGAGTATATAACAGCTCTGTATGTATAACTTCTGGGGTTCTCACAAGGGTAAGGCCTGATTCGTAGTCACATCAGTCAGAGAAATTAAAATGATGGTGTCCCCAAGCAGTATTTCTGCTTCATTTATGGTTTTTCCCAGTCCAGATGTGATCTAACCATCCAGGGCCATTTTTACCATGAGCAAGGTTTAGTAACATAGTGAACGTTCTGTCTTTATCAGGTTTTTAGGGGAACAGTTAGAAGGCTAACCCAAGGTCAGATTCTCCTGCAGAAGAGAAAAAGGTTTTGTTAATCCTTTTCCGAGAGCAAGTCACCTCACCTCTTGAAGATTCAGTTTGCTTATCTGTGAAGTGGGTTTTTTGTCCAGGGCTCGATTTGAACCCGCCACCTCCTGCATATGGGGCCAGCACCCTACCCCTTTCAGCCACAGGTGCCGCCCTCTTATCTGTGAAGTGGTAACAGGTTGCTGTAGCCCTAATGATGGGAGAACATTAGCTGTGCAGCATTATTTCTAATTTTTACATAGCCAAATTTAAATTTTCTGTCCTTATTGCCACCCTATGGTAGCAGACATTTTCTGTGGTGGGTGTGACTTACTGTCATTTCCTGATAGCTAGACTTTATTGACATTGTAGGTGTGATTTGTATGGCATGAGACAGTTGATGAGTTTTGACCTTTTGAAATATTGTGAGGTCAATTGGTGCCTATTAATTGTACTCTGTCATGAGTGGGGTAGTTATGGCTCCTGCAGTAAAGACAGGTTTTATTTTTCTGGTTTGCGTTTCACACCATAGTTTTCTTTTATTCTAAACAAATTGCCAATGTCTAATTGAATAAGTGAAAAGCCCTCAAACACATGGCAACTCTCCAAAATAATGCCCAAGTAGTATTTTTCCACTTTAGTATAGTATATGCAAATCTTGCATGTGTGATTAAAGAGAGAACAGGTTCAACGTGGGTTGTTCTCTGCCACCTCTGAAGCACACACACAAATCCCATGATCTGGTCAATTCAAGACTCTAGACTGTTGGTTCCCAAGGTGTGATTCATGGACCATCTATATCATCATCTCTTGAGGAAACTGATAAAAAGACACATCTCTAGGCTTTACAAACCTAATCTTTCTAATTCAGATCTCTGAATTAGAGTCCAGAAGTCAACATATTATACCCATGTAATTCTTATTGCACTGACACTTGAGAACCTTGCCCTAGCAGAACTTCTTGGTTACTTTTGGAAGAGAGCACTGCTTTCTAATTGCCCTTCAGTTTGCAGCAAGTAGTATATTGTCATAGAGAATGGGGATAATGTTGAGGGAAGGAGGGAGTGGGGTAGGGTTTTGGTGTGTGACACCGCTCTGAGGGGAAAGACACAATTGTAAGAGGGACTTTACCTAACAAATGCAATCAGTGTAACCTGGTTTCTTATACCCTCAATGAATCCCCAACAATAAAAAAAAAAAAGAGAGAGAATGGGGATAAGGTAATAAGACACCCAGATTAAGGATTGGTACATAGCAGGAGATTAGTAAGTGGGGACCACTTAATTGTACATATATATGAATACATTTTGTCATATACATACTTAAATTTATTCTCAGAACCAGCACCTTCAACTGGGTAGTCTTACCTTCTTGCGTAGGTTTTCTTATCTTCTTTTGGTTTTGTGTTATTGCCTTGCTAATCTTTACTGAAGTCCTTTTTTCTTTATTTTTAAATTTTCATTGCTATGTTGTTTTAGCTGAACTAATAGATGATAAGGAAATGGATTTTGACCTCAGAATGAGGCTGGAAATATAACAAAAGGGAGTAGTATGCCTTTGGGGTCTATGTAAGGTAGCAGAAGGAACACAAGGCAAGCAGATGCTCTGAGGGGTAAGTTGGCACACCTTTGCCCTACAGGGAGAATCATCTTTTGGCTCTTTCTTGACTTTGTACTTGCAGAGCTTGGTGGGGCCTCATGCATGTGAGAATGCTGTCCTGCCCAGAGGAAGGCAGAGCATTATGAAAGCTACCTAGAGAGGTACTTGAGTGATTGCTCTACCTCCCGTACTCCACCCTTGCTTTTGTCCTTAACCTTAAGCATTAAACAGAGTCAAACATCAAGTGAAAGAAACCGTATCTGCCACTGCCTCTCCGGCCCCCTTAAGAAGTCATTTTCTTCATGTCCGATGTAATTCAGAAGAGGCTTCAGAGGATGTGTGAAACGAATAACGTTTAACGTTAAAGCAGAGGAGAATAAGGTGGATATCACCACGTTTGCTTTTTTTCTAAATATGGATGCGTTTCAAAACCAATGTGTGAACTGTGGTTCTGCTATATATCCTTTCTCTAAAATGCAATCAACCTGGCTCTTTGTAACATAGGGAATCTGTAGAGAAAAAGGCCAAGAAAATAAATCATTTAGGAAGATGGAATATCTATTTGATTAGTCTTGTCTCAGGAATAGAAAATGACTGTGTGATGTTCATCTGATCTTTAGGTGATAAATCTCAGTGTCTCTTTGCTTCCATCTGTTAGGCGGAAAGCATCACATGTACATGAATTCAGTTTATTTTTAAGGATCATTGGGAGGGGAAAGTATTTACATTTCTGGGTGCTGTCATGATCATTTTTATCCAGATGTCATCTGTAGTAAGGGCTTAGTGTAGTCATTCTTTTAAACGTTCCTCTTAAATGTTTTTTTCCCCTCCAAGTTAGGTATTTGACAGTGTTCAGCATGAGAAGATAAATTCATTTTGGGATAAACGAAGTTAACTTTGGGGTGAACATATATGGCCCATATTCACAATGCAAAGTGCAAGAGTGGATGCTGGTCAGGATGAGAGCTCCCGAACAATAAAGCTCAGCAGCTCACATAGCTGCAACAGCTTATTGAGGTCTCTCTTGTGAACTTGTACTTGGCTGCACGTATTTGCACTGCATCCTAAGGCTGACATGAATCTAAGGGGCAACATTCCTATTTCTCAGCTACAGCCCTCATGATTTGGTCAATGTGTGCCTTTCATCAGGAGACCAGTACAAAACCCCTGTGCCAGGAAATTGTCTTCACCTGATGAGGATGTCAGACAAGGGAATCACAGTGAGAATGTTCACCTTCGAGATAATGGTCACAATATATCTCCTTCATGGTGAGAACGATACGTGGGCTATCTGCAGGGGTCACGCTGCAAAATGGTTTGTGCCAAGACTCTGTGAACACTGTTCATGTCCTAGCAGATTTTGACTGATCCCTTAGTAGCAGCTATGCCAATTCTTGTGATTGTCCCTGAACTTTGTGGACAACGAACAAATAGTAACTACTGATGAAAATCAACATGCTGGCTTAATTCCTTCGTAAAAGCCAAGGTAAAGAAGGCTCCTGGATATCTAATACTCTTTTCAGAATGGGAGGATCACAGGATCTTTCTAAAATGTGGAGTAGGGGGTCAATGACCTGTAATTACCTTCAGGAAAACAAAGCATAAGGGGAAAAAAAAATCCTTTGGTGCCAGGACAGCGTTAGACTGTTGGTCTCTGCTGCCCCCTACTGCCCAGGTTTTGTGTCACATCTACTGGATCCTGGGTTTCTAGCCTGGAAGTCTCAGGGCACTTGGGGAGGATAATGACTTGCAGACTGTCCAAATGTTTTCCTTCAGGCAGAGCCTCTCCACATTTGTTTCCTCAATTGTGAAGAATGTGTGTAAACTGGAGAAAACCCGCAAGGTGGGCGTGATCAGGTTCCTGTGGGCTGGTGGGAAAAGTTTCTCTTGAGTGGTAAGGAACTGACAGCAAGCCTGAGCTAAAATTGGTCTTTGCAAGGCCACCACCCCCTGGCTTGGGCAGGCAGCCAGCTAGCTGGTACATTCAGGGATCTGTTTTAGCCCTAAGGAAAAGGATCTTTGAGGGCACTAGTTGATTTTTGCTGCAAAAAAACCCAAAGTTATGCTAGATTTGGTTCCAATTTTAAGAGGCAAGCAAGTCTAAGGCAGATTATACAGTATGGAGTGAGCAATTCCTTCCTGTCTTTATTATACACTCACGTACTTGGAACTTGGTTCTTCATATGTTCCTGAGGTCATTTTCTGAGGGCTTTCTGTGTGTCAAGTATTGTGCCACTGAATGTTCAAAAGTGAAAAAACCGATAACAATTTCTGCCTTTGTGAAACTTACAATATGGTGGAAGAGACAGTTAAGAAAATAGTATCATTGTATCTCATGATAACTATTCTTTGAAAGTAATTAGATACTATGAATGAACATAATTCTCTTGCTTAGGTAAAACCTTACCAGGGTTCTACAGATCAATTTTGAGATCCACAGATAAAGTTAGCAGGGCTCTACTTTGCTCTGTATACCCATTGTCCTATCCAATGGTTAGAAACAAAGGATATTTTGGAATATAGTTTATGCAGAGAAACTAGTTCTCTTTTAGAAACGAAGATTTATATCCTAGACTACCTTTTTCTTCTCTCTCTGGCCACAGGGAATAGAACTGAAAGATTACTGGGAGGCAAGCTTTAGCTCCATCTATATCTACATATTTATATATACTTATAAACATACTTTTCACATTTGTCTTCTCATGTTTGAACAGGCTGTTTTGGGAGTAGTGAGCTCCCTGACTCTCGTGGTATGCAAACAGAGGCTAAATTGTCACTTGTTAGGGTTGTAATAGGTGAGGTTTCTTACATTTGTAGTAGGTTGGAATTGATTTTCTTTAAGATTCCTTGCAAATCTAGGATTTGATTATTTCACATAAAGGTAGAATTGGTGTGATTTTTTTTTTTTTTTTTTTTTTTTTTGTGGCTTCTGGAAATGTCTCCTTCGCCTCAGTGATGTTACACATATTCCCACGGTTTACTAGACTTCCTAAAGTTCCATGTTTATATTGATTCATTTATTCCTAAAATGCCCTTTTATTATTATTATTTTTTTTTAATTGAGATAGTCTTACTTTGTCACCCTCGGTAGAGTGCCATGGCGTCATAGTTCATAGCAACCTCAAACTCTTGGGCTCAAGGGATTCTCTTGCCTCAGCCTTCCTATTAGATGGGACTGCAGGTGCCTGCCACAATGCCCAGGTATTTTTTGTTGTTGTTGTTTTTTTAGCAGGCCCAGGCTGGGTTCCACCAGCCACGGTGCATGTGGCCAGCACCCTAACCACTAAGCTATGAGTGCCCCCAAATGCACTCTATTCTTAATGGTGCTGATTATACTCTAGGATTCACTTACATGCTGAAAAAAAGTCGCATTTTATGCAGATATGGTCTGTGTACTGTTTGTGATGACTTCTTTTACTATGTTCATATACTTGAAAAAGTTTCTCCCTTACCTTCAGATAAATTTTCTCGAGCTTGCCAAGTTCATGCTCTGAGGCCATCAAATAGGCTACTTAGTGAGAAGTTATACATGGGTGGTAGTTATGGCTATTTAACACTTGGGTTCATTTCCTTGCCCCTTTTTAGAACCACTTATGAATGTCTTCAGGAAGTTCTCCATGTACAATTTTCTTTTTTTCCCCAGAGGCACGGTCTCATTCTGTCACCCAGGCTGGAATGCAGTGGTGTGATTGTTGAATTTCTAGGCTCAAGTGATCCTCCTGTCTCACCTTTCTGAGTAGCTAGGACTATAAGTATGTACCACCAGGCCCAGCTAATTTTTATTTTTATTTATTTATTTATTTTTTTTAAAGAAACTGAGGTATCATTATGTTGCCCAGGCTGATCTCAAACTCCTGGCATCTAATGATCTTTCTGCCTCTGCCTCCTAAAGTGCTGAGGTTACAGACATGAGCTATCACACCCTTCCCCATGAAAATTTTTTTAAAAAAATCTATTTCCCAGCTGCACGTGGTGGCTCACGCCTGTAATCCCAATACTCTGGGAGGCCGAGGTGGGTGGATTGCTTGAGCTCAGATGTTCAAGACCAGCCTAAGCAAGAGGGAGACTGTCTCTAAAAATAGGTGGGTGTTGTGCTGGGCACCTCTAGTCTCTAGTCTAGTCACCTCTAGGAGGCTGAGGCAAGAGAATCACTTGAGCCCAAATGTTGGAGGTTGCTGTCAGCTATGACGCCATGGCACTCTACCAAGAGTGACAAAGTGAGACTCTGTCTAGTTCCTTATAAGCTGGAGGGGGCAGTATTCATTAAGAAAAACTAGGGGGACTGCCTGCAGAAATATGAGTTATGGGTGGAGGGAGGGTAATGGGTTAGGCCACATCTATGGTGCATATTTTTATCTATAATAAAAGAAAATAAGAAATATGAGTTACTTAAACCTTAAGAGGTCCTATTTTTAATGATTTCTGTGCATTGGAGCCTCTCATTCTCTTCCATTGTTTACATGTGAATGAGGCTGTGGCCTTCAGCAATAAACTTTTTGGGGGAGCCAAGATTACTTTGCCTTGTGATAAATTTCCCTGGCTCAGAGTCAAAATCAGTGAGTACCTGAGAAAGAGAGACTTTTTCACATAGGACATAGGTGCTAGAGCATGATTTCTTTGCTCTTTGAGACAAGTTCTGAGCTGTTTCACTCTCAAACCTTCCGATAGAAATAGTGCTTTCATCCTCTACATCTATTCAAACTGAAACTGCCTGGGAAATACTTAATAATGAAACTCATGGAAGCTGATGTTTTTTTTGGATGCTTTACCCTTGGTAAGTTTGATAAAACAGGTTGCAACTAACTCGCCCCTATCGCCAAGCCCCTATAAATTAATGATTTCAAATGGTAGCCATGTATTATTTCCTACAAGCCTATAGGTTGACGGGATGACACTGCCAAGGTGTACCAGGCTGGGGCAGCTCGGCTGTGCTTGCTTGTGCATCTGAGGGCATCTGGTACGTTGACCACACCCTGGCTGATCTATAATAGTCTCAGCAGAGAAGATCCGGGTTCTCTGCATGGTCTTTCATCTTCCAGCAGGCTGGTCTAAGCTTTTCTTAGGGTGGTGGATGAGTTCCAAGACAGAGAGGTAAAGTGTGCAAAGCCCTTCCAGGCCTAAGCTCTGAAAGGGGACATCATTTCTCTCCTTTGTTCTGTTGGCCAAAACTAGTCACATGGCCTGCCAAGATTCTTAAGGTTAGGAAACAGAGTCTACCTGTTGAGGGAGGAGCTTCCAACTCGTGAGGCAAAGCAGGCATGATATAGAGAGGAGTATAAACTGGGGCTATTTCTCAAATTAATCTACCAATGATAATTAAGTCAGACCCACAATTACAAATTGGCAGATTTATTTTATTTGTCAAGGTAATAGTCTCTTTTCACTGAATTCCTATAAGAATGAGAATACTCAAAGCTCATAAAAGGGAAATTGAGATATATTTGCAGTTTCCTGCAGGTATAGAGGCACGGAGCTCTGAGAACTCAGCGGGCAGAGGGGCCAAAGCATCCTTTGATATTACCCTGTTTCTGGAGAAGGTGTCTCTAAGCAGCAAACTCAGGCAGATCAGCAAGGGAGCACAAGCACCCCTAGGTTATGAGGCCGCTTGGGCCTAGGTAAGAAGGTGGGAACTATCTGTGTAAGAAGCCCCCCACAAAACATGTGCGGTTCCATGGACACCTGCTCTCTGGCCTTTGGGGTCGTTGGTCTTCACACACCCCACCGCTCTGCTTTCTCTGTCCCACATCACTGGCAAAAGTTGTGCTCTAAAGGCTGTCTGAACGCCAGGCTTGGGTTCAGTACACCCGGGGTCTGTTCCCAGCCACACTGCTTGGTGGCTGCTGCCTGACCTTGATGGGCCACTCGATACCTCTGAACTCTTAATTCCTCAGCTCTAAAATGGAAATGAGGATGGATTGTGTTATTATGTAGAGTACAGGAGAGGAGACACCCTAAACCGTGTGTATATTGTTTATTGAATCAATGAATTCATGAATGTGTAAAAGTCAGACATGACTACAGCGAGGACAGAGTAACCACAGCTGAGGAACTGAGACCCCCACGGAGCCAGTTCTTCGCTCCAGCTCTGTTGCCTCAGATCAGAAATTTAAAGGACCCGCGTAACAACCTCACTTTCAGATAAACCACAATGAAGGATGTGTTTGAAAACCAAGGGATCAAGAAGCACAGTGACCTTTGCTAAAAGGACAGATTGTAGCAATGCGTGCTAGTCATAGCTTAGTAAATAACCCCCCCCTCCCCCCAGGTTATCTCACTCCTGGCATCCTGGAAATGTCACCTATTGATTCTCAAAATCCTCCCAAAAGCATTGATTGGGACCAGCAAACATGTTCAGAGAAGCATTTGTTAGGTTGTCGTTTTGTTCTTTATAAATTGGCTATAGTAGAAGAAAAGATGTGTCTTTCAGCAGAGTTTTAAAAGAAAATTAGTCACTTTGATTGTACTCTTCCAAAACAACTTTAAAAGTCATAATTGATGATTTTTCCCACAGTGTTTTAGAACAAAGGACTCTGGTAGGTAAACTGTTTCTGAATGTGATTTTAATTTTCCTTTTTTTTTTTTTTTTTTGATCATCTTTTGGGCTGGGCTCTTCTGCTCATCTTAACATAGCCTGACTCACTCTTTGAAACAACTTGCTGCCCCATTCCTGGGAGATGGTGACTATGGTGTCTTTGGACAGATTAGAGGGAACACACGGTAGCTAAATTAACAAACTGCCCAGAGAAAGGGCTAGAGAGCTTTCTGTGCTTCCTTCTGAGCAGGCCGAAGTGTTGTAGGTCTGGTCTTGGGGTGTTGGTCAGTGTTAGTGCTCATGTCTTGGCAACTAAAATGGCCATTGCTGGCCGGAAACTGATCAGATCTGTTCAGTCTCATCAAGGAGCCTCTCAAATCATCTTCTGGCGTAACTTGCTTTAGAAATCATCAAACGCTAAGGTAGAGGCTGGATTCCTTGAAGTCTTTCCAAAGGCTTTGGCATATCTGCCTTTTGGATGAGCTTAACTAAAGAGAGAGCTTTTGAGGTCTCGGGTGGGTGTAGGGGGAGCTCTCCAGGCATTGGGAATAACACTGAGATGGGCGGGAGGGGGGCCCTGGCTCTTCTCCACACTCCTTCCCTCCTGCTCCTTTGACCTCCCCCTCAGTCTCACTCTCCATCTGCCTTAGGTAACTCTCTAACACCAGGAGGAGCAGGCACTTCACTGAGACCTGGGCTGTAGTTAATCAATGCAAAAATGCCTCCATGCTCTCTGCATCACTGTCCAACAGTGCTTTCTCAGGTGATGGAAACAGTCTGTCCTCTGTGCTGTCTGATATGGTAGCCACTAGCTACGTGTGGCTATTCAGCACTCAAAATGTGGTCATTGCAAATGTGGAATCCAATTTTTAATGTATTAATTAATTTAAATGGCCACAGGTAGCCAGTGGCTATACTATTTGACAGCAGGTAGCTCTGGATAGTCATTCAATAAGGAGCCAAAAAGTCTATCATTAAAAAAAATGGTGTTCTATCGTATGATTCCATTTATATGAAATGTCCAGAGTAGGCAAATCTGTAGAGACAGAAAGAAGATTAGTGGTTGCTAGGGCTGGGGGTGGGGGAGTGGGGAGTGACTCCTAGTGGCTACAGGGTTTCTTTTTGGTATGTTGAAAATGCTTTCAAATTAGATTGTGGTGATGGTTATACAATTGCGTTAGTTTACTAAAAACCAATGAATCACATGCTTTAAATCCATGAATTTTATGGTATGTGAATCGTATGTCAATAAAGTGGTTTAAAAATGGCTTCCTGTTCATGCCATATTCAGAGAGGTGTTGTGACTCCAGTCTTTCTCCTGCCCTGAAGCGCTAGTGGGTAAGTGGCTTCCCTCCTTGGGCCTCAGTTTCCCCTCAATAAAAAGAGGGGACCTGCCTCAAGGATGGTAGAGAATTTCTGGCCCTTTCCTGTGCCTATTTAACTTTAATTTGGTTCAGACGGGATGAGAATGTACCCCTTCCTCCAGGACTCCAGTTCCAGAAGCTGCCCCATTTCACAAGTGCCCCAAGGCAATTAACCAAGCGCGCTGGGTAGGTAACCATCAGCTCAGACCTTTCCATCCCCTCCAGAACCACAGCATAGAGAGTGTTGGGTGCTGGCCTAGGAATTTCAAGTAAGGACTGAGACATTTATCTTTTTGCCTTTGATCCAGATAAAAACAGATTGTAACTCCGAGTTGTCAATTGATCTAAAGCGCAGTAACATGTTCCAAAGCCTCAGCCAGCAAAGGTTCTGGCAGGCAGGGAAGGGCAGGAGTTGTGGGTAGGAAGAGATTCCTGGCTGTAAAATATCGCATGGTTTTCGTGGTTTGTGATCAAGGGGTCCCATGGAATCTCTCTGGGAAGCACATTTCTTCAGAAACTGGCTTGAGCTTGGCTTTCTCTTTGCCTGCTTCTCAGATGGTCTTTTTGAAAATAAAGGCCTGCCAAAGGTTTGCAAATTGGTGACATTAGAGGAAGTAATAGTTACTATCATCACCTTCCTCTTTCTCTGCCTTATGTGTATGTCAACAACAGATGTTATAAAGGCCCACTTTATAAATTACTCCAGGGCCTGCTGCTAATGTAGACCATGGACTGTGAATAGAAAGGACCTTCATTAGCAGTAACAACAAAGATGATGGTATTGGCCGGTGGTGGCTACTGAAAATAGAAACACTAGCTGGGCGTTGTAGCAGATGCCTTAGTCCCAACTACTCCGGAGGCTGAGGCCAGAGGATTGCCCGAGCCCAGGTGCCAGCCTGAGTTTCAGGTTGCTGTGAGCTATGATGCTGTGGCACTCTACCCAGGGTGACAGTGTGAGACTGTCTCAGACAGAACAAAAAGTCTCCATCTTTTCTACAGCTGAATAGTACTCCATGGTATACACATACCATGGTTTGCTGAGTTGAAACACATTCTTCTTCGTAAAGTAGCTCAAGAATGGGAAAAAAGGTATCCAGTGTACTCAATACTAATATGAGATCAATATATAAGCAACTACAAGCCCACACAAAGGGAAAAACAAAGACAGCCTAGCAAGGGGGAAGGGAGGGGAGGGAGGGCGATTGGGGGACCTCACCCAATGTGTACAATATGAGGGTGCTCAGCACACCCCCTACGTGAGTGGTGCAACTACAACTTGAACTTTGCCTTAGAATTGAAAACAGTGTAACCTAAACATGTGTACCCTCATATTAACTTAAAATGAAAAAAAAAAAAAAAAAAAAGATAATCATGCTTGCCCTTCACTGGGTTATTGAGTTGTTCTCAGGTGCATACTTGGAGGTGTTCTAGGCACTTTGTACACATAGTCTTATTTAAGACTCCTCATATCACTACTGGAAAGTATTAGGGGTATCATCTCCATTTTCCTGGCTTACAGTGGTTAAATAACCTGCCTACATTATGAAGCTAGCAAGGATCCTAGTACCAGGACCTACAGCATTCCAAAGCTGGTGCTTTGTTTTTACCCAGCATGCTACCATACAAGCTAGTTTTGACTGAAATCACTAACCATTTAGGCCCTCTTTTGAGTCAGATGCGGTACAGTGGCTAGGATGCAACTCTGAATAAAACCAGCAAGTATCAGATGATGCTCCAGGCAGTCAGAGCCTTGGAAATTCAGATGAGAAACTGGGATCGAAAATATCTAAAGTATAGAACCCAACCCTTAAGGATGGGTTCATGTAGAGTTGGGGCTTAAAGGTTGAGTACAGACTTCCTAAAACTGTACAGGGTTACTGTAAATCAGAGGAGCTCCCAGATGTCACGTAACATGTTAGGCAAACAACCAAACACCACACCCATGAAAAGGTCATGATAATTTGAATTCGTTTTTGTAACTGGTGACTATTACCACTCCCGCCGTATGCTCTTAGATAAGGTAATATTTAATCCCCATCTCGTTAGGTTTTACAGTTTCAACATTTTGCCAACACATTGCTTTTGGTCTTAAATACCCTGAGGGCAAGGACAGGGCTCCCCAAATATCTGTGAGCTGGAAGTGAACTGTGGTTAACTCTATTGGGTGCACGCGGTGCCTGAAATCCCATTGTTTGCCACTCACAGTGCTTGGGACAGGGCAACAGGACCCGCAACACTGAGCAGGGCAGCTCCTTTGATCTTACAGTCTATTGAGGGAAATAGACCCACGTAAAACCCTATGAAAGGCACTTGCAGGACACTTATGTCTGGAAGGAACATCCAGTCCCATCCTGGAGGAGTCAAGACCTTCTGGAAGAAGCAGGGTCTCCTAGCTGAAGAGTGCATTAACTATGTAGAAGAAAGAAAGCGTGTTCCGGACGAGAGAACGGCACACCCACAGTGGTGAGAGGGGGTGTGGTGTGATGAAGGGAATGAGAGTTTCTGTGTGTAAGTAGGTGCCTGATTGAAAAGCAAAATGACTTTCCCAATTACCAGGTTCTGTGAGGGCCACGGAGCGTGCCTGTCGTGTTCTGTAAATCTGTTAAAAGAATTTAGAGAATGGTGGCCGAAAGGAGTTTAGGACTCAGGCTTTTCTGAATCTTGTTAGTGTTTTGCCCTGTCACGTCACTCTGAACACTTGTGCTCAGTTCCAAATCGACCCTGGACTGTGGATGACCTAGAATGCCCACACAAGCCGATCAGAACAGAAATCACTTTCATAGCAGGGGGCAGAGCCGTGGCAAGGGCGGAGAAAAAACTGCCCAAGGAGCTTTGCTAACTCGATAGACTTAACATAAAGCAGGCAAAAGTTTCTGCATCTGTCAACAAAAGGCAGTGCTCTCCCTTTTTGAGCACAGATGATAACTTCTGCAGCCACTCTGGTGATTCTCATTGGCAAAGATGATGAATTGCAGGGATTTCATCATTGAATTTCTACTAGGTTAGATCCTGGCTGAATCTTTGGGTGCTTACCTTCCAAATTTTAAGCACAGTGTCTGTTTGGTAGTAGTTTTTCAACTTTATCCCCTTGTATACAGATTAGTGAACTGTCAAAAGCAAGATGAGCTAGGGCCAGTGTTTTTGCAGTAGAAAAAAAATGGAAATGAACTTGCATCTGGACTCTAGGACATTTTGTCTCTTTACTTACAGAATAAATGCAGAAAAAGTACACTCGTATGTTTCTGTGTCTCTTTAAAAAGTCCTCTTTGCTTTCAGACACCCACAGCTTTCAGCAAATGTTTACATTCCACTTAAACACATTTGGACTTCAGTGTCTGAGCTGATGGTTACTAAAATGTTAAATAAATGAAGCAGAAAAAGAATTTGTTTAAGTATAATATTTTAGAAGACCTGACTCTCTTTATCTACCCCCAGGAGACTGGTCCCTGCTGATCTTTGTGTCCCAATAACTTGGCACACAATGACAGACATTTCATCAAATGAATGAATGCATCTTTTAGAGTTCATTTCAAATGCTCACCATCATGAAGACTGTCTGTTTAACTGGGAACCTTCCCCTTTAGGAACATGTCCTTGTGGGCCTGTTTATTCTAGCCCTGGCATACATTTCCTAGGGACCCAGACCATGCCCTATTTCTCTCAATACCCAGCCAGCCATCCCCTCCAAGGAACATCACTTTGTTCATTTTGCTCACAGATTTTTTTTCCGTCAGCTGAAAATGTACTGCCAATTCACAGAGAAACTAGATCAAACAGAGACTTTTAGTGCGTGGTTTTACTAAAGGCAGGCATGGGGCATGTAATCTGAGTTGTCCAAGCATTCCTGGCTGCTATTTTGAGACTCTCCTCCTTAACTGATATCCTCAGGTTTATTTGGTTGAACTCCTACTCTGGCAGTTGGGCTTCTTTCTGTGCATCAGAGCTGTCAGGAAAGCAGCTCCTCCCGGGTTCCGGCCGGACAGCTGCAGAATAGCTGGCATTTTTCTTTCCTTTACTCTGTATTGACAGCAGGTTTGAATCACTCTGCCCTGTTTTGTGTAACATAACCAGGCCAGAAATCATTTGGAAAAACACTTAGGATGCCTAATTTGATCTTATTCTCGTTGAAAGGGAGGCATTGCTCGGTACGTTTTGTATTTCTGTGTTTGGAGCTCAATGGAGAAGGTAAAGGGACTTCTCTCTTCTGCGCCCCCTCTTTCCTGCTGATTACCATGGGCATGGGGGACCCTTTCCAGTCCAGAATATCCCATCACCTGCTGCTTCCCCCACTTCCTTTGATGCTCCTATAGAAGTCTTCCTGCTCATTCCTTCTTTGCTGCCCACCTGTTGGCCCTTCTCTTCCTGCCAGCTGGGTCTCTGGAAGACTTTCTTAAGCTCACACCAATGCCTGCCAGAGCTCTCCCCCTTCATATGGATAGAGGCAGAAATTCTACAAATTGTAGTGAAGTGTGAGGACTGAGCCAGAGCTGCCTGAGGGTGCCCTTGCCCAGCTGCAAGCCAAGTTCATGCCCTGCCTTTTCCTGGGAGGATGAGACTTGGAGACACAGAGGAAAGGGAGGGAGGCAGCCTCAGCACTTGTCCTAGATCTACTACTAATTCGAAGGTGACCTTGAGCAGGGACTATGCTCTCTAGCCCCAGCTTCATCTGTCACACTTGCTGACCTCAGCACTTCCTTGTAGCTCTATGTATGTCGAACACATGCTGGTTACCTGGTGGGTGGTGACCACTTCTGTGTCTCTTTTTTGTTTTCTTTTTTTCAAGACAAAATCTCACTTTGTGGCCCTGAGTGGAGTGCCATGATGTGATAATATCACAGCAACTTCAAACTCTTGGACTCAAGTGATCCTCTTGCCTCAGTTATTCTATTTTTAGTAGAGACTGAATCTTGCTCTGGCTCAGACTGGTCTTGAACTTGTGAGCTGGAGCAATTCATCCACCGCCTCCCTGAGTGCTAGGATTAAAGGCATGACCACCACGCCAGACCGGCACTGTTCTTATCCCTATGCCTTCCTTACCCTCCTGTAATCCTGTAGAATTTTGCGTACTCTCCAAAAGCTACCCTAACTCTTTTATGCCTATAATCCTAGCACTCTGGGAGGCCTGTGGATTGCTTGAGCCCATGAGTTCAAGACCAGCCTGAGCAACAGCAAGACCACGTCTCTAAAAAATAGCTGGACATTGTGATGGGTGCCTGTAATTCCAGTTACTCTGGAGACTAAGGCAAGAGGATGGCTTGAGCCTAAGAGTTCAAGGTTGCTATGAGCTATGACACCATGGCACTCTATGAGGGTGACAAAATAAGAAGACTCTGTCTCAAAAAAAAAAAAAAAAAAAAAAGCTACTGTAACTCTGAGTAAAAACTTTTCTTGGCAAAACCTAAGTAAAGACTTACTCCATGGAAATTGCCTTTAACCTAGATACTATCTATGGACTCTCTGAGCTATTGACAAATTGGAACCAACTTGTACCAGCTCATGAGAGCCAATCTTTTAATTTTTAAGAGTTTTGCATAGTTCACTGTAGTCTTGAACTCCTGGTCTCAAGTGATTTTCCTGCATCAGCCCCTGGAAGTGTTTTCTTTTGCTTATTTTGTTTTGTTGAGATGTCCGTCTCTATTTGTTCCTAGTCTCTGTTCTGCTGAAATACTCAAGCTTGTCGAGCCTCTTCATTCTCTGTGCAGCATCCCTCTTTACCCTGGGAACTGCTCCAGAACAGTGACAAAGGCTTTGGGCATTGCAGACCACTCCTGAAAGTGTGGGCCCTAGAGAAGTTACGTGATTGCAATATAAACAGCTTAATATTTAATTTTGATTATTCCTGTTCTTAAAAGTTCTTCAGGGGCCTTGCCCCTCAGAATTTCTCTGAATATTTTTGTTTTGTTCTGAATATTCCAGCCTCTTACTATGTTGTTATGCCCCAACTCTTCTCCCCTTCCTCCCCTTCTTATGCAGAGCAGTTTATTCCTGTTTTCCTGTCTCCTTCTAGACCACACCCTCAGAGCTTCATCTTTCATACTTGGAATGGCCTATCCAAGGCATTTCCTAAACCAAAGAAGTTCCTAGGAGAAGCTCTGGTACCCACTATTTTCTTAGGGACCTCTGTCTCTAAATCTTGGTAGATGACTACATCTGGTTAACAATTTATTTTAACTCAAACTTGGTGAACAGCTTTGCTACACTGATCAAGGGCATTCATTTGGTACACGTTTATGGAGTGCTGACGTTATGCAGCCATGTGGATTCAAGGACCTGAACGGGTGATGGAGTCCAACAGGGGTTTAGTTTTCAGTGGGGCCCTGGGGAGGAATCCCCTGCCAGAAGTTATTTGATTTTCATGAAGGGGAAGATGAGTTTTGTTGAGAAGTGGGAAATTGTAGTCAAGTGAACTCTTGTAACATAGAGATTGGGATGCTTAGTCACATTTCTCTTCCCTCTTTGACCATTTGGAGACTCATCATCATGGCCTGCCAGAGCTCAGGAGGGGGCTTCGTTTCTTGCTGTTCACCTATCTTCTTGCTGGAAGCTTTTGCCATATTGAATACTTGATGGCTTCATGCAAGGCTCCTATTCTTCATCCTATCTAGCCACCATCAGTGTGGCTTTCCATTTGAAATGCCTTCCATCCTCCTCATTCTTCTTCCAAGTTTCTAACTCATCTTTTATGTTTCAGGTTAGATTTTGTTTCCTCCAGAAATCTTCTCCTGACATCTTGAGACTGAGTCAGAAGTCCCCCCTCTGAGTCCCCCAGCACCCTGTCCCTTTCATCCTCCTCAGACTCCATGGTTATCTTATTGGTCCTTCATAAGCAGAGGAACTTCCTGAGGTGAGGACTGAGCCCCGTTCTCTTCTCTATCCATTGCTATTGGTATTCAGAGACTTTATATTATAGTATTTGTTAAATACTTCAATGAATATTTAATATTTGTTGGTAGAATGAGTAAATGAATGCGCTATAGAGTAATTGTTTATAGCTCAACCTCTGGAACCAGAAAGACATATACCTGTCACCTGACATAGAACAAGCTATTTAATCTCTCTAAGCCTCAGTTGCATCATCTGTAAAATCGGCGTGTGGCAATGTCTACTTCATAGGGTTATTGTGAGGAGTAATTAGACAGTAGAAGTAAAGTGCTTAGCTTAGTGCCTTTTATACAATAATACTTAATAAATTATTAAGCTAGTATTAATGATTAAGGAGATACTTTCAGTGTAAATATCAAAAACTAAAACCAAATTTTTCTATTTCCAAATAACTTCCAAAGCTGTGTCAATGATTTTTGGTAACAGACACTAATATTCAGCAAATGCAGCCTGAAGCATTGCACATCAATAGACCCAGGTTTTACTAAGGAAAAGAAATAGAATAACATGCTTTTGCACAGCAAATCAATGTGCATTCAAATGTAAACATTTTTATTGTTGCTGTTAACCAGTTTAAATAAACAATACAATTAACTAAAATATCTCTTTTCAGTTGTTTAAAGCATTACTAATTAATATCTTCACAGTAACCACTGTTGAATTGATCTAATGATGTCTGTCTAACACTCATGCATGCATTCACCCACTTAATCAAGCAACATTTTTTCTTTTTTGAGACAGAGCCTCAAGCTGTCACCCTGGGTAGAGTGCCATGGCATCACAGCTCACAGCAACCTCCAACTCCTGGGCTTAAGCTATTCTCTTGCCTCAGCCTCCCAAGTAGCTGGGACTACAGGTGCCCGCCACAACGCCTGGCTATTTTTTTGGTTGTTGTTGTCGTTGTTGTTTAGCAGGCCCGGGCTAGATTCAAACCCATTAGCTCTGGTGCATGTGGCTGGCACCTTAGCACTTAAGCTACAGGCACCAAGCCTCAAGCAACATTTTTCAATATCACGTACTAGAGATAAAAGAATGAATGAAACATGAATGAGCCCTGGGCCTCAAGGAATTAATATTTCTAGAGTAAGGGCTAGCAAACTTTTTCTTATATGGTCAGTTAGCAAACATTTTGAGCTTTAAGGGCCATAGTGTTTCTGTTACAACTATTCAGTTCTTCCATTGTAGTGAGAAAGCAGCTGTAGACAATCTGTAAATGAATGAGCATAACTGTGTTTCAATAAAACTTTATTTACAAAAGCAGATGGTGGGCCAGATTTTGTCTTCAGTCCCTGATTTATAGGCCTCTTGGCTAGAGGAGTGAGCTGAGTCTGTACCAGGCTGATAGTGAGTACAAAGGGAGAGCTCTCTGAAGGACTGAGTAGGAAGAGATGAGAAGATAAGCTGGACACACAAGATAAGGAGAAATGGGCGATGGAGGTAAGGATGCTGTCAGAGCGCCCCTAGGGCCAAGAGAAAGAAATGCATAGGCTTCTCTAGTATTTTCACAGTAACCACTGTTAATCTGATCTAATAGTGTCTATCTATTTATGCATTCACCCACTTAAGCAACATTTTTCAACGTCACATATTAGGGATAAAAGAATAAATGCGACAGAGCCCCGGGCCTCTAGGAATTATTATTTCTAGAGCAAGCACTCTAGAGATGCTGGTGTAACTAAGAGATCAGGTATCCTGGTCTCAGCCCTAACTAGTCTGGAGACTTGCAAGGATCTACCTGCCCTCTGGAGATCTGATAGAACAGTCTGGAACCCACATCAGGAATTCTGTGAGCTTCCATGGGCTGCTTCTCTCAGCTTTGCTCTGTGAAGGTTGTACAACCTGAACACTGAACCCTACATTTTTGCTGGCTTTCAAGAGACATCTACTCACAGTACACATTTCATAGTTTTCAGTAACTTTTGTGACAACATTTTTTTTTTTATGTTCACATAACTATATTACAGTATATTGTTATGATTATTATTTTATTAGTTATTGTTGTTAATCTCCTAGTGTGCCTAATTTATAAATTAAATTTTATCACAGATATGTACATATAGGAAAACATAACATATATAGGGCTTGGTATAACATGAGGTTTCAGACATCCACTAAGGGTTTTGGAAAATAAAATATCCCCCGAGGGTAAGTGGGGAGTATTACTGTATGCTAAACAGAAATATATATACAGTAATGAGAAATACTAATGGGGCAAATCCAAATATAAATGAAGACAATCTTCTGAATTCACATGTTTCATCTGGGGCGTCAAAAACCACCAATCTTTTAGTCCTTTTCTTGTATACTATTCTGTATCCACATTCTCTGCATCTGATTGGATCCCTGGATTTTATTTCATTTTCGGTGTGACATTCTCCACAGATATATATCATTAGCTGCAGCTTTGGGGGTTGAACGTCCTTTTGGGTGTCCATTGTAGTCCCCACGCAGCACCATGAACCTTCCCACTCGGCAATTCTCAACGCAACCCAGCTTGCCGCTGTGTAGAGCCACTTCCGGTGCTCGCACGTGATGCACAGCGGGGTCTCTATGACAGCATTTTGTTGGGAGGATTAGTGTTAACTTAGGAAAAGAAATATTTCACATATGTCCCCTAGCAATTCTGTCCCTTATCTTCTGCAAGACAGTGCCTGTTCCCCTAGACCCTTAGCTTCTGGCCTCAGTGGCTTGTTAAGGAATTACTACTAGCGACAACTCTTCCCCCTCACCAGAATGCTGTTCTCTCCTTACCCTAACATACAGTGACTTCCCAGAAATATTCTGCTACCCACTCTCATTGCACATCTCTCTCATTCTATGTCTTTGGTCCCAGGAGTCTGTTAATTTTTACAAAGAAGAATGAGGCAGAGGCAACAAGCTATAGCCTCCAACAATAGGCAGACCTGGGTTTGAATCCTGCCTCTGCTTTCTCCAGCTTTTTGCAATCAGGCCAATGACTCAACCTCCCCGAGACGGCATGTACTGTTCTGTAGAGCAAAGAACCTGGGCCATCAAGCCCAGTCTGTGTCAGTGTGGGGCCAATGCTAGCTGTCTTCCTGCTTTCATTGTCTTTTGTAAATCCCAAATTGAGAGGATAAAAATGCGTATTTGGGTCCTTGTCACTCATTTACATCCTTAGTACAACATATGACTCTTGATAGAGAAAGGTTAGTCCTTTGTCTCAAACTAGTGGTATCTGGATTGACAGCTGGGTGTGGTTGGAGGAGCAGTCACTTTGATATTATTTAAAACCATCAAGTTAGCTTCTGGTTTGTCAGCCAAATTTGGGAACGAATGAAAGAGTCAAGTCTGCATGCCTGGTTTTTTCCAGCCTGGACTGGGAGGTGACTTATAAGTTCAGTACGTACAACTGAATGAAAAAAGTGTACGCGTGCTGGGTGAGCAGGGAAGAACAACATTCTGATTGAGTTATATGTCCCATTTTTCATTATGTTTGGGTGGAATGGATATGCCCCTGGAATTCCTGGTTGTGATTAGTATCGTGAATGTGCTTGGCTGACCAGAGTTTACCCTGATCGAGTTCAGAATTTATATACTTTGTCCTCCTGAGTTTGATTTTAATCATTAGGTGTGGGTGCCTGGACATTTTATTTCCTTTTACTACTTGGTAAAGAATTTAATTCTAGAAGTTTGATGCAGGGACAGTTAAAAAATGGCTCGAATAACATCCTTGAGTCCCACTTGCTCCCAGACTGAGTTAGGTAGCCCTCTTGGTGATGCACCATCCCATAAACATACTCTTCCCATGACAGCGTCCTGCTCTGTTGTTCCTTTGGTTTTGTGGTCTGTGTCATCCGCAAGACTTGGGACTCCTTGAAGGTACAGACCACATGTCATTGCTGTATCCCCAGCACCTGGATGAGTACTTGGAACAGAAGAAGTATAAAAAAAAAAAGTTGGAATGATGGGATGGGGTAGGGTGGATGGAGGAACAAACCCTAAATGTTGTGGTTATTTCAGGATTCCAAGGAGAAACACGGCCAAATAACTTTGAGCCCAGTCATATCCCTGGTTACCATACATCTCGAATTCATTATTCAAGATGACAGAGATCCTCTGGAACAACATTTAATAAGCTTAGGCATGTATAAGTTTGTATAAAACTTATATATAAAACTTCCAAGCCTGGTTCCTACATTATCCGTGTCGCTTGTAGCCTTGCGTGTGGGTGAGAAGCTCCTCGAGTCCTTGTTCACCGTGATTCATGTGAAGAGCTCTGTGAGTCTTACAGAAACAGAGCAGATGTTGCCAGGAGTGACTGAGTCATCACTCCAGACAGTGGGAGCCATGTGTTAATGGGGCTGCTTCCAGCCTGCCTGGTGAGATGGACGGAGCCTACGGACCAAAGCCTGCCATGTGTGGAAGGGTCCCGGCTCAGAGCAGCAGCTAGGGGGAGCCTTGCCAGCCATCTGTGGTCAGCTTGGGTGGGTTCGTGGGAACCACTTAAGAAACCTGGGTACTTCTGAATGCAGCATGTCACTGCAAGGGCTGTTCTTTCTCTATAGAGTTGGTCAGACTCCATAGAATCAGGTCACAGAGGGTTTTTGGGGTACACTCTGGTCTCACTGTGCTTATATAGGGCAATAATGCCACCTAAATTTTGTATAGCAATACCTTGCTTTAAGAAAGCCCAGTATTAGTAGGTGGGAATAAAAAATTAAACTTAGTTTTTTGCAGTTTGCAGCATGCTTTCACTTCATTGCCTCCTTGCTCCTCGTGGGGAAGAAAGCAAGCTTTGGCCACCATCTCCATTTAATGGAGTCCATTGGTTAAGAAGGACATGGACTTTCGTGTTCAAATTCTAATTCTATCACTTATTAGCCATGCCCTTGGGCAAGCGGCTAACATCTTTAACATCCAGTAAATCCATTTCATGAGATACTTATGAGAATTAATGCAATCATAAATGAATTCATTAAATGAAACTATTTAAATCACTTTGTACAGTGCCTAGCACATGATTGGCATTCAATATATAGTAGTTATTAGCATGAGCTTTATTTTTACTTGTGAATAAACTAGAGCTTAGCTAGACTCAAGATTACCAAGCTTTGAAGTTGGTGTTGTACCCTTTCACAAAGGTCTATGATTATGTAAACCTAGGGGTGGTCTGAACGGCACGGAACAGAATAAGATGATTATATTGGCGTGGTTTCTATCTCATTATGATTATCTCATTTTTAAAAGCTTCTTAGCCCTACAGAGAGTTATTAGAATTCCTCTAAATGAGGGCTTCATTTGCAAAAAACATAATCTACCACCAACTTGTCACAACCAGGCCTGTTGCATAAAATAAAACAGACACCTGGAGGAAATTGCTTTCTGATTTAGGCGAGTAAAGCTGGTGAGCAGTCTCTTGGGACATTTTCTACCTCAGTATATTTCATTGTTTCAGAAGAATTCTGTTTTTCCATTAAGAAGACAACTGTCAGGTGAAAGGGCCCAGAAGTCTGTAGGTCTGTGTGAGGATCAGTAACATCCAGGAAGCCCTGAAATTGTTTGATCTATCTGATATCAAATGTCTGCATACTTGGCAGAATCAGGATAAATGACTCCTTTTTGTCTTCTGTTCCTGCACATTTGGCATAATGCAATCATAGATAATGAATAATAGTCCAATTCAGCTCTCAGTTTCTGCCTTGATTCCCCCAGAGAAATGCAATAAGCTAGTTCTTTGGTTGGCTTCTGATTTTGATTGACAGAAAAAATAACAGCAGAAAGATTACATCTTGCCAGCATCCTAAATTTTGAAGAACAAAAACCATACTTAAATTATTGCTAAATTGTTTGACATTCTCATTTTTAAAAAGAACCTCCTAGAGGGAAAAATTCTTTTTCCTCAGGGAAGGAGTTAAAGGTCAACAAAGTTGGCAGTAGAGTTTCTAAGAGCTGTTGACAAAAGACTCAGTGAAATTACTGTGTCTTATATCAAGAGAAGAGCACATACTTTGAGAGCCCAGTTTGCTGTCCCTTCTCAAGACTGGGCAGATGAAGTGCAGCGTGTGTGGAGTTGGAGCTAAAGTTGCCTCGATCTCAGAACTGTCTGATCTTGGGTGAGTTAGTAAATCCCTGTGTCCCCGTGTCCTCATTGGCAAAATGGGATAATTATTACCTACTCCACTGGACTTATAGTGCAAATGAAAAAAGTCAATATGACAAAAGTGCTTAGCTTAGTCGTGCCCTGTAAATGTCAACTGTTATTCTTAATGTGCAATGTTACTAATATCACTATCAAGATATGTGTGTGTGTGTGTGTGTGCATATGTGTGTGTGTGTGTGTATACATATATATAGCCATGGAAAGTTTTTGTCAGATCCTGCATGTAAACAGAGCTCCTCTGGTAGAAGTGGAGCAGAGAATGTGCAAAAATAGGCTGGGTTACAGCTCGACGCCCATAGCACAGTGCTTACGGCGCTAGCCACATACACCAAGGCTGGTGGGTTTGAACCCAGCCTGGGCCAGCTAAACAACGACAACTGTGACAGAAAAAATAGCTGGGCGTTGTGGGAGGTGCCTGTAGTCCCAGCTATTTGGGAGGCTGAGGCAGGAGAATCGCTTAAGCCCAAGAGTTTGCATGAGGTTGCTGTGAGCTGTGACATCACGGCACTCTACCAAGGGTGACATACTGAGATTCTGTCTCAAAATAATTAAATAAATAAATAAGCTGGGTTGACACCTCCTTTCCACATTGCTATAAATACTCCCCAAGCTCACCTCTCCCCAGCTGCCTCTAAGATTACTCTATGGAACCCCAGGACTCCCACCTCCCAGGGCTATAATGGGGACTTTGGCCTCTTGCTGTCCATATACTCTTGTTCAGAGCACAGGTGTTGCTTTAACTTTTTGTGTGTGTGTATGTTTTTTTGTTTGTTTGTTTTTTGGTCTGGTGTCATCAGTTAAAAAGCAAACAAACAACAACAACAACAAAAAAAAAAAAAAAAAAAAGGAAAGGGGAAGTCAGCCACTTTGTTAGTAAAAGTTCTACTTTTGGCTTCTCCTAACACCCTTTCCCTGAGCTGGATGTCTTACCATTCTATCCTTCTCATTAAGGGCAGTTTAGGGTCATCCTTGTTCTAGTTCTTATCTTAGACAAACTATAATTTCTCAGTGTAATGTTATAAGACTTGAACTCTCAGGCGGGGCCCTGTGGCTCATGCCTATAATCCTAGCACTTTGGGAGGCCAAGGCAAGTGGATTGCCTGAGCTCACAGGTTCGAGACCAGACTGAGCAACAGCAAGACCTCGTCTCTGAAAATAGGCCAGTGTTGTGGTGGTGACCTATAGTCCCAGCTACTTGGGAGGCTGAGGCAAGAGGATCGCTTGAGCCCAAGAGTTTGAGGTTGCTGTGAGCTATGACACCACATCAACATTCTACCTAGGGCGACAAAGTGCAACTCTTGTCTCAAAAAAAACCCCCCAAAACATAGACTTGAACTCTCTAATACCTGGTCTTTGAACTCCAGCATATAGCAGTCACCTGTGGAGCTAGTTAAAACTCCTGCTTCTTGAAGGTCCATACTCAGAGGTTCTAATTTGGTAGGTTTGGGGTAGGGTCAGGGAAGCTACATTTCTTAACAAACTCCAGAGTCCCAGGTTCAGTAACAACCATGCCATCCATCTATTGAATGCGAGACCTTGAGAAGTCATTACCTGCCCGAGGCTCTGTTTCTCTTTTTGGGAAGAGAATGAAAGCAGATGATCTCTAAGAAGTCATCCCAGGTCCAAATTCTAAGATGTCACCATTCTAGTCGTGATATGAGCTATGGTCAACAAGCTAAAATCTTTATCTTCCTTGTTCTGAATGTATTAATACAGCCCAAGATCCCATGGGCTTTCATGGCCGCCACATCCCTTTAATGAGTCACAGTGAGCCTAGCTGTTGATGAAATCTTTTCAGCATATTGCTCCCTGGCACTAACTCCTACTTCCTGTTTTCATGTAGCTTTTTGGCTTTTGTGCAGAGACTTGCCTTAATCCTTTTGAAATAAAAGGAAACAGGTACATATTAAGGGTGTTACATGCTCAAAATGCATAAGAGAATTCCACGCTTTACCAGATTATAACTTCACAGGGGGAATAAGGGTGCATCTTCTCCCTTCCCTGACCCTCAGGGTTAGTCACTGGTACACACCTGTCTTTTCTGGTTTGAGTTGTGTGCCCATTTTCTGCCCCCTTCCTTCAGGACAGTCTTCCAAAGTGGATCCTATGATAGGCTCTTTCCTTTGGCTATCCTATAAAATCAATTCTGTGACTAAAACATATTTAGGAATCACATTATCCCTGTTGCGTATTCCAGTGCAAGTACTCACATTAAAGCCTTGGAGAAGTCCCACAGATAAGAACACCATTGACTGCTACTTATCTCTTCATTTTCCAAACTTACCTGACCATGAAACCTCTGCTCTCTTTTATTGCCTGTTTAACACCAGTTTGGGGACTCCTTGTTTGGGGATGCTCATCCAAAGAGAAAGCAGAACGATTGGGCTTGTCTGCTAGAGGAGGGGGAGCTAAGGAATTCCTGAACTCGCTCAGAAGGATGTATTTATAATAGTGTGCAACCATGTCTCTCTGCCAAAAAACTGTTGGTGTGAACAAGAACCTCCTTGAAAGAATGGGATTTGCCCCCTGTGCAGTGTGTATAATCCCTTTATGAAATTCCATACACTCGCTTGGAAAAAGGGAGAAGGCTTTCTACAGCCAATTTTGTACTTTCTTACAGCCATATATGGTACAAGATAGAGGAATCATTTGACCAATTAAAGCAAAAGTTTTCTCCTGGAGATTTTAAACAAATAAGTTCAAGACAGAGGAAGGATGTATTGTGAGAATGATTTGACTTCAAGAAATGAAAGATAAAGAATAGGAATGCCTTTTATTTTTAAGTATGTTTTCCTTCAAAAGCCAGCAAATGGTTTATCTCTTTATCCAGCTGAGTGGGAGGACTTAAAAACTTCATAGAACACTTTTTGATGTGAATGTGTGTGTGTGTGTGTGTGTGTGTGCGTGTGACAAAGATTTTAAGAATTTATTCTCTTTTTTAAGGTGTTATCACAAGCTCAGACATAAGCCCAACTTTATATTAACAATTCTAGCAAGCTAATCTTTGTTTAGCTTTACCAGTTTTTTATAACATTAAGTGGGATTTGAAAATATACCTTGTAAAACTGCTTGGAGAAAATGTAGTGAAAACTACTTTGGAAAATGATAATTCCTTATTTATTTAATTTTTTACTGTTTTTTACCTACCAGTGGAAAAACAAATGACTTCACTGCCTATATTTTCACTTCGTTTTATCCAAAATAAGCCACAGAAGAAAAAGGATTTCCTCATCATATATTTAAAAAGAAACACAACTGTAACTGCTCCAGCTGTCAAGGGCCTCTTCCCTTTCCTCTGGGGTGAAAAAGTCACTGAGGAAAACTGGGAAATCTGTGGTTCATGCAGGATAGAGAAGGCTTCCGTCTACTAGGATGATGTGCTTTTACTTTCTGCATGTTTATTTGTGGTCACACAGTCACAAGATCCTGGAGTATTTGTACATGACATGTTAACCCACAATTGCAAAATTTCCACCATACATAGAAGAAAGAAAAACAATAAAAATAATACCAAAATTTCTAGTTCTTTGAGTTCACTTCATTTTGGAGAAAACTGACATAATTATTCAGGAGGGGAAAAGTTAGGCACACCCAGTTTTAATTTTGAGCCACGTGGAGGAATCCAGTGTAGGTACCAGCTTTTGTTTGTGTATTGATTTTTCTGACAACCATTTCAGGGCATCTAGTCATGGGTCAGCCATTCTTAGGAGTAAGCTAAGTCAAGTGGAAAGTAACCACAATGCAGAATAGCAAGTATTGGGAACACTTTTTAGTTCTTGCATAACAGCCATTCCAATGGATAAAGGCTAGTCAAGTGGTGTCTGTTGTAGTTGTGATTTACATTCTTTAATGCTTATTGATATTAAATGTCTTTCCACATTCTTACTGGCCATTTGTACATCTAGAGTCCAATTCTGTGTTTTTCCACATGAAAAAGACAGTTTTTCATGGCTTTCCCTCCACCATTTATTGAAAAGACCATCCTTTCCCCATTGAGTAGTCATGGAACTTTTGCTGAAAATCATTTGACCACTGGTCTTTATTTTTGTACCACACAGTTTTGATTGCTGTAGCTTATCGTTAGTTTTGATACTGGGGAGTGTAACACCTTGAACTTGGTTCTTCATGACGCTGATTATATAAGTCGTCATCCTTATTCTAGTGTGGACATTCTAGAAGCCTGTGGAATTGTCAACACAATAAGATCCTTAGAACATGTGGGTCCAAAGCCCAGCTCTCTCTTACTCCAGGCCCTCTCACTTTCCTGTCCACATTTCTTGGTTATTCTCATGCTCCGCTCTCCACTTCCTTCCTTTTTTCTTTACCTGCAGGCATCCTTTCCAGAAAGGAGTTGCAGAGAAGACTGTATTTAAGCCTGTGCCCTCAATAATAGATACTGATACAACAGTGTTGAGAAGACTCTTCCAGCCAGGCTCAAAGGATCATGCAGAACCCTGAGAGGATTGAGCCAGGCTCACCTGTTCCTCTTTAGTCTAGTAGCTGCCAGGGTTGTAAAGAAACTAACTAGAGTAACCAAAATTAATCTCTAGCCTATGTACCTGGACTCCACACACTTAAAAACAACAAAAAGCTGGTTTTAATTATTCAAACCAAGTTCAACATTCAAGATTGACACCTTGACAAATTATAGGAAGTTGCAGACATTTTCCCAGGCCCGATAATCAGGCCTATTTCCCAAAGACTTTGGAGAGGATTTAGGCCAGAAACCTCCGCAGGGCAGATTTTAAATCCCAGTAGCCGGTGACAGGAGCTGGGTATCAACTGGCCTAGGACACTCTCCCTGAGTGTTTGTTGGCATCAGAACCAGACCACCAACGTTTCTCTAACTGAAAAGCTAAGGACAGAAGAGACCTGGGGCAAGTGTTCACCATCGCAGAAGGAGAGAGGAAAAAATGCTTATTTATCTCCTTTAAACAGTATTTTCATTTAGAGAGCATTTTTAGTTCCTGTCAGGGAAGGTTAAGGCTGGTTGCCAGAAAAACCAAACCAAATTTTCTCCCTTCTCACTGGAGGATTAATGCTGTCTCTGTAGCCTTAAAAAAATAAAAAAATAAATAAATAATGAAATAGTCTTTTCTTCAAAGGCATCCTGTCTATAGTGTTTCAAATGAGACTTTTCCTTCTTGGGGTGGTTTGTCAGTTGATGGTGGGTGTACCTCTTAAGCTGCTTGTCTTTCAGAACTGAGATCTTCCAACTGAAGGGCATGACCCATCAGTTGGTCATAAAATCTGTTTGGGGCCCTGTGATCAATATTTCTTAGAACAGAGTAGGGTAGTTAGAATATACCTTGATATTTTTCAGTTTAACATATGGATAAGTGGATACTTGTCGGATGATGATAAATCATTCTTACTAAGTTTTTACTATGTGGTCAAAAAATTATTAAAGTTGAGCAGTGCCTGTGGTTCAAAGGAGTAGGGCGCTGGCCCCATATACCGGAGGTGGCAGGTTCAAACTCAGCCCCTGCCAAAAACTGCAAAAAAAAAAAAAAAAAAAAAAAAAATCTTAAAACCATTATTCTAAAATTATCTTTGACTCAATAACACCCAGTCGTATTTGCCATATCTGGCAAAAATCTCATGTACAACAAATATATAAAAATAAATAAAACTCTAAAAAGGGCCCATGTCAGGTTAGTTTTGAACCTAGTCCTTATTTGAACCTTCTGGTTTGACTTCTACTTGGTTGATTAAGAATAGATTTAGCATAAAATGAGTATATCTTGATTTAATACCATTTAATAAAATGGTATTCCCCCAACTTCAGTCTTTCATAAATCCTCTGTGTGATTTTTGCCGAGTCTGTGAACCACTTGTGTTTTTATTTATTTTGTATTTTCCTTAAGTCAACTCAATTTTTTTCAACTCAAATTTTAAACGTACATTTAATATTCATAAAACTATTAATTTATATATGGTCTACTTATCTTTCAGTAATATGCAATAAAATACATGACCTTTAAAATATAAAAGTATTCATTCATGTGCCATCTGAAATAATCTGACCCATTTCAGTGGCCCACATGCACTCCCATTGTTTGAGGAATACAGGTGTTCATAACGTCTTTTTATGCTTTTTTCTTCCTCTTAGGTTCCTCTGTTTTAACAAAGGTTAATATACATGAGAAAAATAATAAGAGCTGTTAGTTATTAAGAAGAGAAATGCCTTTCATTTTAAAGAACTCACTCCACCCTCCCTTCCCCAGACTTGTTTTCTTCTGAATTCACAAGGTTGATGATACTTTGATTCAGCCAGTTTTCTCCATCTGTTAGAAAACATTATCCAAGAGAACTATGGAGGGGGAATATTTGAAGATAAAAAAATGTCCCACATGCTATAGCCCAGAAAGATGGTAGAACTTAGCGAGTTAGAGCTGCATTCATGCAGCCCATGAGACAAGATTGGCCATTGCCCAGCCTCATAGGGTCTCTTCAGAGACTTGCTGAAATTTGCATAGGAACAAAGCTAAAAGGTCTCTAGAGAAATAGCTCATCCCCTTTCTAACAAGTGGGGTGACTGAGGCTCAGAGGGGCAAAAGGGCAAATCTAGGATCATACCGTTAGTTGGTGACAAAGTGTGAGGTCTGACTTACCTACCATCGACTCCCTTTTATTTATCTTCCTATCTCAGAAGCCTGACAGGGAAAGTTTCATACTAGGAGCCACAGAACCCTGGCCTTAGAAATGGCTGCTTTCTAAAGAAAGAGGAACCAGCCCTAAATAGCCACTCAGCCAAGATCTGAGATCACTGGTGGGATACCCTAAGAATGACAGAAATGTGTCAAATTGCCCTGGATAATATCACTCATGACCTGAAACCCGTGGTACCAATGAGAGGATCTCTCACTGTCACGTGAATGTTGATGACCTGGTCCTCAGATGCCCTGCTGCCCTATCAGAAGACTTCTGCTCATGAACCAAATTCAGAATCATACCCAGGGGCTACCTTTTATAGCTGTAGTGAGTAGCCTTAAAGTGTCCCCATGATTTCATAACTCAGGGACCCCAGGCTAAATGCCAAGTCAAAATTCTAAAGCTCTGGGTTTTGATCTGAATTTTTTCCTGTGTTTAGGCTGAAAAGTTCTAATGACTCATCATAAATCCTCTATCTCTGTTGCCTTAAGTGTGATCTGCAAATGTCAAAAACTACCAACCAATACTCTAGAAATTATTTACTAAGTGTTTTTATGCTCCAGCAGGCTTTAGAGAACACAGAGATGACTTAGGGAAGGAGTCTCTGTCCAGGAGGAAATCCTGGACCTCCTTGAGGAAGGCTTCAGTAACTCTCCAGGGAGAATTAGTATAGCCTACCCCTATTTCTCCTAGTTCTTACCTCTCTTGATATTGGTTTTGTGGTCTATTTTAAGGTCTATTGCACCCCTAAACAGTGAGTTCCTAGAGGATAGTAGCTTTATTCAATAATGTGTTCCCAGAGCACAGTGTAGAGTAGGTGACCTTTAAACATTCTTTTATGAGGAAGGTATGGACAGAACCCTAGGGAAGCACACAGTAGGGAAAAATGCCATGTGATACAGACAAGCAGCCTGAGGGTCTCAAATGGCCTGAAAGAGGAAGAGGCGTTTAAACTGAGGTTTAAATGTCAAGTAGGAGTCCCCAGGGGCTCTTTTGGCATGACCTGCATAAGTGGCCATCACACCTGCATTAGTGTAGGCCCATTCCCTGCAACTTTCACCTTTTCCTGAATGAGACACACCTTTTCAGTGAGTCTGGCCATTTCGCTTAGACAAGCCCAGTGTCTGTTTTCTTCTGGGTCAGTTGTTATTTGTGGGTGATTGTTAGTGTTAAACATGCATAGAAACAGCACGTAGGTGGTTTGTTGTCAAAACCATTCTGAGCAAGCTTCATAGGCATTTTAAGCAGAGAGGTCACAGTGATCCACGTTCACATGGGAACTGTGCCTAAAACACCTTTAGAGAAGAGGAACAGTCTTCTCCATGTGGTCTTGTAGTTTCTGCAAGGACATTGTTGCCATCTGTCCCCAGATCTGCTTCACTTTTCTTTAGCACTTATTTTCTAACAAATGATATTAGTTATTTGTTAATTATCTGTTCCTCCTTGCTGAACTGCAAATTTCATGCAGGTGGAGTTTTTTTTTTTTTGTTTTTTTTTTTTTGGTATGTTTTATTATCAATGTATCCCTAGTACCTAGAACAGTATCTGGCAAATATCAGAAGCAAGATGAATGGATGAATATATGGAATGAATGAATGAATTAATGTATTACTTCTGCCCAGATCTGAGCTCAAGTAGAGGGAAAGGCAGTTGTCCTAAGAGGAGTAGTACTCAGAATTTGAAGATTGCAGTTATTTCAACCAGAGAGCCACCTTCTAGGATGCAGGCTGGCTCGTTTGTAGTGCACCTGAGAAAGCTCTCTTGTCACTGAAGTGGCTGTTGTACATGTGTTCTCCATCTGGGAAGGCAGCTAAGATGTAGTCCCTAAGGGATCGGTAACAGGAGACCTTCGTTCAAAGCCCAGATCTATACGTTTATAGCTGTGTAATTTAGGGTCACTCTTTAGCCCTACCTGAGTCTCACTTTCCTCCTTTGTCATGCTGAGTTGCGTGCCTCCTGGCACACAGCATCAAGCCGGTGGACACCCTGTAACAGCCCGGCAGCGTGGGTGGGTTCCTTGAGCCTGTTTCCAAGCCAGTCTTTGGCTCTCCCCAGGAAAAGATCCAACAACACCCCATGAGTTTTGTTAGGGAGGATTGTGCAGCGCCCTCCCCTCCAAACCCAAATCCCCAGTAAGTCAGGAAGATGTATGTGTTTTAAAACATTGGGAGGTCTGCTTTGGATCACCCTGGAGCTGCGGCTTCCCGGAGCAGCGGAGAAAGTAAGTGAAGGGAAGCAGTTCCCGCCGTGCAGCTCTCCCGGCTGCTGCCTGCTGCGCCCCACACAGGGGCAGCCTTCACTTGGCCTCAGCAGCCGTTGACTTTTAAATCATAAAAAGCCGCTCTATATACAGTTTACTCTGTTGCTAGAAGGCAGCGGAACATAGGTATTAAGAAAAAAAAAAAAAAAAAGAGCGCAGAAGAAGCAGCCGTTAATCCCGCGAAGCTTCTGGGTACTGGAGTAGTTGTGGATGACAAAAGTTAATTAGAAACATGAGCAGTTTAACCGAAAACACTTGTGACAATTGGAAGGGCAGCCTCTCCGGTCGGAGAATTTTTCCTAGGGAATCATTGCAGGAGAAAGTGGCTGCTGCTAGGTAAGTCATGTCCTCGTGATTTTGCAGATGCAGGGGTGCTCTTTGGGGGCGCAAGGGGGCGCATCCTGGCGGCAGCGCGCAGCAGGCGGGTGTGGGGCGTGGGGCGTGGGGCGTGGGCGGGCGTGGGCACTGGACTCAGACAGATAGAGGCCAGTCGGAATTGTGCCTTCCTGCCACTTTCTCTAACGGCCCCTCTTCCTTGGGAGACAGTGCTGCCTGAAGCAGGAGGGAGCCACAGTTGCCATTCCTGTGATACTGGGCCACCTTGGTGGCTAGGAAACTCTCAGTGTAAAGCCTGCTCTTTCGAGAATAATTCTGGCTCTAGTTTAAAAATATTTTCAAGCTTTGCTGAGAAGAGTCTGGCCAGGGAAACACTGAGTGCCAAGGGGAATCCTTGACTTACAAATAACCTGTGCTTCTTTTTTTTTTTTTTTTTTTGCCTATACTGGAGCCATCTGCAGAGATTATACTTTTAAGTAACAACAACAACAACAACAAAAGTAGTTTATTTTTTAAAAGTCAAACCAGATTCATGTTTATAACTCTTAAAAAAGTGCCAACATAGAGAAAACTTATGTGCTTTGATAGGATTTAATAGCTTCTGTGGATCGTTACTTTTATCTAAAAATTCTGCTTTGTTTTTCCTCCTTTTCTGGGTTATTTTTATTTTTATTTTTTGATCTGTTTTATTTTAATGTCTCTGCCACATTGATCATTTTCCTAAAGTTGGACAATTCTTGATTCTTTGGCTTTACTGGTAAACAGGCTGTGGGTTGAATAATTCAAAATGGTAGGTATTTCCTACTGTTTTTACACCCCACCTTATTGGAGGTGTGGGTTTTTGGTTTTCATAGATTTACGTTCTTTTTTTTTTTTAATTTTTTTTTTTTTTTTTTTTTTTTTTTATAGACAGTTTCACTTTACCACCCACAGTAGAGTGCCATGCCGTCACAGGACTCACAGCAGCCTCCTGCTCTTGGGCTTCCCTGATTCTCCTGCCTCAGCCTCCCAAGCAGCTGGAACTACAGGCGCCCGCCACAACGCCCGGCTATTTTTTGGTTGCAGTTTGGCTGGGGCTGGGTTTGAACCCGCCACCCTCGGTATATGGGGCTGGCGCCCTACTCCCTGAGCCAGAGGCGCCACCCTAGATTTACGTTCTTAATTATGCTTTGCGGGTCTTACTGTGACGATCAACATGCATTGGCACAGCACCTGCCACCAAAATGTGACCAGAGTGCAGGTGGGCGGTATGAACTGTGCATACAAAGCAAGAGGAAGTTGAGACAGGTTTTAAAATTTAACTGCAGATAATCCACAAAGCAGATATTGGGGCTATATGGTGTCTGGGTTGGGGTGATGGGCTGTGTCAGGCCAGCAGATGTGGTTCAAGTCTTCTCTTCTCTGTCTTCTGCAGAGTCACTGGCAAGCTCAGCTTCCTCCCACCCCGGCATGAGCGAAAATGCACCTGCTTCCTTGGAGAGCAGCAGCAGTTCCACCCCCACTAACTGCAGCACCTCCTCTGCCATCCCCCTTCCTGGCTCAGCCTCCAAACCCTGGCGCAGCAAGTCCCTCAGCGTGAAGCACAGTGCCACAGCGTCCATGCTGTCTGTCAAGCCACCTGGGCCCGAGGCCCCCAGGCCTCCTCCCGAAGCCATGAAGCCAGCCCCCAACAATCAGAAGTCCATGTTGGAGAAACTAAAACTTTTCAACAGTAAAGGAGGCTCCAAGGCAGGTGAGGGCCCAGGGTCCCGGGACACGAGCTGCGAGCGGCTGGAGATCCTGCCCAGCTTTGAGGAGAGCGAGGAGCTAGAGGCTGCCGGCCGCACACTGTCCGCAGTGGGACCCGCTTCCAGTAGCCCTAAGATTGCGCTCAAGGGCATTGCACAGAGGACTTTCAGCCGGGCGCTAACCAACAAGAAGAATTCACCAAAGGGCAACGAGAAAGAGAAGGAGAGACAACAGCGGGAGAAGGAAAAGGAGAAAGGCAAGGACCTCACCAAGAGAGCCTCCATGACAGAACGGCCGGACCTCAAGGAGGAGCCGAAAGAAGACCCCAGTGCAGCCGCCATGACCGAGATGCCAAAAAAGTCCTCCAAGATCGCCAGCTTCATCCCCAAAGGGGGGAAGCTCAACAGTGCCAAGAAGGAGCCCACGGCCCCTTCCCACAGTGGAATACCAAAACCAGGAATGAAGAGCGTGCCCGGGAAAGCCCCAAGTGCCCCAGCACCTTCCAAGGAAGGGGAGCGGAGGGGGAGTGTGAAGCCGAGCTCGGGGCTCCCCCAGCAAAAGCCCCAGCTGGATGGCAGGCACTCTAGCTCTTCCTCCAGCCTGGCATCCTCAGAAGGAAAAGGCCCAGGAGGAACCACCCTGAACCACAGCATCAGCAGCCAGACGGTCAGTGGGTCCGTGGGGACCACCCAGACCACAGGAAGCAACACCGTCAGTGTTCAGCTACCTCAGCCCCAGCAGCAATACAACCATCCCAACACTGCCACGGTCGCACCTTTCCTGTACAGGTAGGAGCAGCCACCTGCCCTTGGTTCCCCAGGTCAGTGGGCACAAGCACCTTTTCAGTGGATTCTGTGGGGGTAGGCTACAGCTTCCCCTCCAGGAACACATAAGCAAGAGCCCAGGTACCATGTGACAAGCTCCAAATAGACATGCATGGTGTGCTGTAGGGAGCAATTCATAAAGCTTGGGCTGGGAGGGTGGAGAAAGCTGGAGAAGGGAAGCAAAGTATGAGCCGCCCCCAGGAGCCCACCGACCACGTAGGACCCAGGGCTCTCATACCAGCAGCAGCTTGAAGCGTGCAGGCTAGCACTCGCAGGGCAGGTGACTTGGTGTCAGCAGCAGCCCCCAGAAGCAGCCCTAACACGTCCTCAGTGAACTTAAAAAAAAAAACAAAAAAACACAAAACCCACCTTGCTGAATGACTGGGACTTCTCATAGCAGGGAGTGCCTGGAACGTCCAGATCCTCTAGTCACTGCTGGGGCTTTCTGACAGGTGGGAAGGGCTGGTTCTAGAAGGACGAGAGACCTCACAGTGAATCCAGGCGATAAGCCTGTATGTTTGTGGGTGACTCTGTCCTTCTGACTTGTTTCTGTCCCCTGACCCTGCCATGTCTTTGATGGCACATCTGTAGGACTGTGGAGCCAGCAGCTGCTTTCTCTGAAGGGTTTTGGCCAGTGACATTGTGTATTGCTCACATTGGTCCCAGATGCTGCATTATATGTGTGGATGTGTCCACGGAGGCAGACGGAAGCTCCCGAGCACAGTGAATTGAGGGGTTCCCAGAGCTTTTGCTCACAGCACTCAACTGGACCCTGTGCTAGAGATGTGCAGTGAGTTGGCCCACATTGCACCTGTACCTAGCAAAAGGGCACTAATGATTGAACGTTGTATTTTAGATGCTTATTTTATTACCCCTTATCCCGAAGCGCATACACAGACACAGCTATACACTGCCATACCCATAGGTGTGGAAACACTGACAGTCACATGTAAGTGTGGCCATGAGTATATGTCCTTCTATAAAATGCAAATGCATGCATGCAGACATGTGTGTACGTAGACTCAGCTTGCCTTGTTTGGATGGCTCCTCAGTAAGTAGGATAGCTCCCCTCTCTTGCCTGAGTTGCCTTCTAGTGGGCTCTGTTACAATTCCTGTCAGTATCTAGTGGAGCTTGAGTGATTTGGGAGCAAAGCCAGATTTGGGGCCAGTGAGAGAGTATTAGGCTTTGCTGATTTCCCCACCCCCTACCCCCTGCTCCCTTGTCTTCTGCTGGCCTTCCCCTTCAGTGAGGGTCACACCAATCTTTTTAATTGGGAGACAGTCTGGTTTTATTGAATCAAGTCATCAGTTCAGCTAACAGTCCTGAGGAGAGCGCCAAGCCTTAGATAATGACTCAGCTCATCCGCATGCACAGCTTTTAATGCAATTGTTCTCTGAAGCATAGAAGCAGCTGAATAGCTCCCTGTGAAATTTTCATAATTTGAAGAGCATTAATAGTCTTGAGGTAAAACACATTCAAGCTGCTATTCACAGATTCTTGATTTACATTTTCAAAATTAAAATATATGGCAGTCTCTGATCACTATCAGTCCTATTCCCTCTTTTTTTTTTTTTTTTTTTTTTTTTGGCTGTAATCATTTGAAAGATCGTAAAACATTTAACCTCCTTTCAAGCTTCTCTATGAGAAGAACAACTCTTAAAGGTAAAGACCAAATGTCTGGCAGAGAGGAGGAAGGGAGAAACCTCTAGGATATGTATGTGATCATCCCCACTTTAATATTAATGATTTTTCTGGTAATGGACTTCATCCCCACTTTAATACTAATGATTTTTCTGGTAATGGACTCTTGTCCCTCTGAGGTGTCTTCCTCTTTAGGCAAGTCTGGGAGGTGAGGCTGAAAAGAGGAGGTGAGGCTGGGATAGGAGGCGGGACACTTGGGTCCTGACCTTTATTAGCGCACAACACCCTCTGTGGTCTTTGGCACCAGCTGCAAAAAGTTGTTGAGTATGTACTGAGTGTATTCAGAGACTCTGCTGAGGGCTTCTTGTGTCTTCCCTCACTTAATTCTTCCCATCACTCTATGAGCTTGCTGCTTTTCTAATCACTGTTCTATAGATGAGCTAATTGAGACTTAGAATAAGTTAAGTAATTTGCTCCAAGTTACAGAGCTAATAACTAAAAGAGCTGTGGTTGTTTAAAGCCAAGTCTGCGTAAGTCCTGGGACCAGGCTCCTGACCACTGTACTGGCCTGATGCTCTAAATCACCTCCTCGCTGAGCTTCATCTGCACAGTGAGGCAATTGGACTAGATATGAGGTTTTTAAAAAATGGTGAACTCTCCCCTGCTGCCCTAAAATTCTCTTATGTATATGGTTCCTTATGTATAACTTACATTACTCCCTGCCTCTCTAGGACCTCTCCATGTTAAAGATGTTACTAATGGGGAAAGAGAAGATAGATTTTTTTTTTTGAGACACTCTCACTATGTCACCCTCTGTAGAGTGCTGTGCCATCACAGCTCACAGCAACCTCAAACTCTTGGGCTCAAGTGATTCTCTTGTGTCAGCCTCCCAAGTAGCAGGGGCTACAAGTGTCCGCCACAACACCTGGCTATTTTTGTTGTTGTTGTAATTGTCATTGTCGTTTAGCAGGCACAGGCCAGGTTCGAACCCACTAGCCCCAGTGTATGTGGCTGGCGCCCTAACCACTGAGCTATGGGTGCTGAGCCAGACAGATATTTTTTAAATCACTCAAAATGGACTACATTTATCAACTCAGAAATAATAGCAGACACCTATTACTACATAATTTACTAAGTGTTTTTGTGTCATATCACATTTGATTTTAGTAGAACCAGAAATTTCTATTACTATCCCTTTTGAACAGGTGAGAGTGCTGACGTTCCAAGTGGTGAAGTAACTCAAATCTGCCTGGCTGCCAAGTTAGTTAGGGATCTCTCACCTGGAACCAGCTAACTGTTCTGATTCCAAGTCTGATGTTCCTTCCAGTACCCAGCTTCTTTAGAGACTTAAAACTTTCTCATTTATTCAATCAATACACTCTTCTTGGCTGCTCGGGATTTGAAATTGAACTAACCCTTGCCTTCAGAGAGCTCCTGATCTAGTTAGGGAAAGATTTATTAATTAGATCACCCTGTAATAGGCAATAGGAGAATAAGGAGCGTGCTGCAGAAACAGGTCAGAGTTGCGATCAGCTGGCCATGAGTCAGGGAAGGCTTCCAGGGCAAGATGACAGGGGACCTGCACCTTGAAGGCAGACTAGGAGCAAACTAAGGAGGGCAGAGGACACAGTAACTACAAAGACAGCACTACGAAGGGCATGGTATGACCGGGAATGGAGAAAAGCCACACAGCGTGAAGCATGATGTGGAACTATGTATAAAGAGTGGGAATGGCAGGAGATGGGCCTGGCAGTAAAGGAGGGAAGAATCCTGGGATATGGAGCATCATCCACCTTCTGTGGGTGACAGAAACCTTTGGGGAGAGTGACATTGCCATACCAGTATTTCAAAGGTCAGTGGAGGATCTTGTGGGGAGTAAATCAGACTTAGGAAAAGTCTAGAATTGAAATTATGAATTCAGATACCTACTTGGCCCAAAAAGGTGATATAAATGGGTGGCTTGGGGTGAGCGGAGCTCTGGCAGAAGGCGCTGCACATCTCTTCCGAAGGCACAGCCACCACTTGTCGCCAGCAGGTGGCGCTCTGTATGAACAAGTGTTCAGTCTTTCCAGACTTTTTTGTTTTAGCTGGGAGAAGGCAGACATCAAGGTATTTCTTGTGAAATCTCCCAATTTTTAAACGTTGAACTAATCATGCAAATTTAAAATATTATGTAGACCAATAGGAATAAATCAGGCTGGTTCTCACACCTGGTTGCCACTTGCAACTCCCTAGGCTAGAAGCAGGATACCTGTTTCAAGGCACTTATAAAGCCTAGGCAGTTACAAACACATGAAAAAATCCTCATCATCCTTAATCATCAGAGAAATGCAAGTCAAAACCACTTTGAGATATCATTTAACTCCAGTAAGTTTAGCCCACGTCACAAAATCCCCAAACTACAGATGTTGGCGTGGATGCGCAGAGAAGGGAATGTTTCTACACTGCTGGTGGGAATGCAAGCTAGTACAACCTTTTTGGAAAGAAGTTTAGAGAACACTCAAGGAACTAAAAGCAGACCTACCATTCTACCCTGCAATTCCTCTACTAGGTATATACCCAGATGATCAAAAATTATTTTACAACAAAGACATTTGCACCAGAAGGTTTATTGCAGCCCAGTTCATAATAGCCAAAACATGGACACAGCCCAAGTGCCCATTGACCCATGAATGGATTAACAAATTGTGGTATATGTACACCATGGAATACTATGCAGCCATAAAAAAGATGGAGATTTCACATCTTTTATGTTTATCTAAATGGAGCTGGAACATATTCTTCTTAGTAAAGTATCTCAAGAATGGGGAAAAAAGTATTCAATGTACTCAATACTACTATGAAATCAATATATAATCACCTACACACTCAAATGAAAGGCAAAATGTAACTATAGTCCAGAAAGTAGAAGGGAAGAAGAGAGAGAAGGGAGGGGAGGGGGGATATGGGAGATATTTGGGGGGACCACCTAATGTGCATGATGGCAACGGTACATTTCAAAACTATTAAGAAATGAGTATAATTGTGATAGATGTGTTACTTAGTTCAATGTAAGCATTTCACATTGTACGTCAAAGCAGTACACTGAACCCCATAAATGCATCAATGTACAAAGTTATGATTTAATAAAAAAATAATAATTTTTAAAAAGCCTAGGCAGAGATGATAAAGGCTTGGACCATGGTTGAGGTGAAGAGAAACACTGAAATTATGAAAATCCTTTAAAAATAAAGATCACAGGATTGAGGAGTGACAGCTGCAGCAGGAGAGCAAAAGCAGGAAGGCTAGGTAGGTGACTTTAGTTTTATCAGTACATCCTCCATGGTCCGTTCACGTCTTTGGCAAACACCTTTGTAGGAAGCAAAATGTGGTTGAATGAGTTAATAATGTTACACTCAGGGTTATGCACCTGAGTATAATTTAACATTTGCATGCCACACATGAATGAACAGAGGTAGTTGTGGTAAGAAAATGTTGCATTAAGCCATTGCCTCGATTTGCTTGACAAATAAGGGCATGGAGAAGGTTTGGGGAAGTACAGATTTCATTCGAGTGTTGAAATAATGATCAATGAGACCTTTCATGTCAGAAGATCTGAGCTCTGAATCAGAAACCTGGAGGGCAAACACACCTGCTTGGCACCCACTCCCAACTAGTTTTACCTTTTCAGAGAGAGCTGTCAGGAGGCTTTTTTTGGGGGGGAAGGGTATGCTGTCAGTGGAGTCAGCCTTATGCTTGACTTGCTGGCATTACTGGTTACTTAGAAGCTGCTTTTTTGGCACAGGTTAAATGATCCAAAGCACCCAGTACCCTCTAGCATGTGTCTGGCTAGACCAGTCTCCCTGAGGGGGATTCAGAGACATGTTCTCCAGTGAAGGACTGCAGACCTTCCATTTGGGCAATGAGTATTTCATCTTTTACAGTTCGATGGCTTTCTCTGGATGTTGTTCCACATGTGGCTAATGAATTATTTAGCATCACTCTGCTAGTCCGCTCGTTTTTAAAGCTTCTTGCTGGAGGAGGTGATGGTAAGGGCTGTGGTCAGACCAGTGGTCCAGATGTGATAGTTAGTTACCTCCAGTGACAAGTGTGTCTCTCTTTGGTTTGCATGTGAAGGTCCCAGACGGACACGGAAGGGAATGTTACTGCCGAGTCCAGCTCAACGGGTGTGAGTGTGGAGCCCAGCCACTACACCAAGAGTGGACAGCCTGCTCTGGAAGAACTCACTGGTGAGTATGGGGCCCCAGAAGTTCTGTGTCTATTGGTGACGAGGCCTCCCGTGCAAGCACCCGGCAAAGCAGCACGAGCCCAGCTGGATTTAAAGTTGCTTTACAGTTGCATCGATTGGTGAACTAAGCAAATTTATTTGCTTTCTTCCTTCATTGTTCTCCTTTTTCTTTCCTTTTCTCTCTCACTTGCAATCTCTTTCTTCCTCCTCAGAATTATAAATAAGTCTCTTACCTGCTGGCAAATCCTATTTTAAAGATAAATTCAATTTTGTTTATTGAGGGGCTCTGGCTTCCTCAGATACTTAACTTGAAATCTCTTTATTTGCTCTTCAGATAAAGTTGCTTTTCAATAAGATTTGGAGCTCTGAAATATTAGATTTTTTTTCATTCCTGTATGTAAGCACTGTTTTAAAATAGGTTCTCAGCATCCTTCATTTATTGGAAAGAAGATGGTAGCGTGCTTCTTTTGGCAAAAACAACCCCCCCCCAAAAAAAAAAAAAACCCTAAATTTTATTTACGTAACCTAGATGACAATGATTACAGGAACGTTATACTTTATAAAAGTATAAAACCCACAGTTGTCGTATAGTTAATTCCACAGACATTTACTTATTGATGTTATATTGTTGCATTTCTTAATTGAAAGAAGAAAAGTTACACCTGAATTAGAATTTTGACTGTGGTATGTTCCAAGCTATTGCTTTCTGTCTTTCTTCCCATTCCCTAATTTGGTGTCCAGTGTTCCAGCGACTTCTGGTAAGGGAAGCCAGTGGTAAACCACATATTTAGCCGTGCTGGTGTCCCTCCTCTCACATCTTAACACTTCTAGAGTTGCATTAAAAATTAAATCCATGTTTAAAATCCATTTATTAAACTAAATATCAATGACTACATCTTTTTAATAGTCACATTACGGCTGTGGAATTGGTCTGCAGCCCATATGATTGAATCTTACCCATCTTGCCATTAGCTCTGGGTATTAATTTCAGAGGATCTGGTGATTTAACTATTTCCTTCTGGTTCCACTGGCTGGACACAGGGATGGTGCAGAGATTTTTCAAGCTGTTTGTAATTGATCCATCTCAGAATGGTTCAGAGCCCCACATTTGGGACTGATTTTTATGTTTCCACTGTCTTCAAGGTTTATAGTTCCCTCGCATGAGCACATAGGTAGTGTGGGGAAAGGACCAGCAGTGAGAAGGACGTGGAGTTCAGATGACGGCTCAGGTCTCAGTACACGTTCCAGATTGTGTTTCTCTGTGCACACATCAAAAGAAGCACACCAGCACTTCAGCCCAGTGCAGCTCAGATGTGTGGGTTCATGTCCGATGTTGAGTCTCAGCAAAATCCACCTTTGAAAAAAGCAGGCCAGCAAGGTAGCTCACACCTAGCAATCTGGAGGCCAAGGTCAGAGGATTGCTTGACCTCAAGAGTTAGAGACCAGCCTGAGCAAGAGCAATACCCTGTCTCTACTAAAAATAGAAAAATTAGTCAGCCATCATGGCAGGCACCTATAGTCCCAGATACCTGGGAGGCGGAGGCAGGAAGATGGCTTGAACCCAGGACTTTGAGGTTATAGTCTGCTAGGCTGCAGCTGGGGCACTCTAGTCTGGGAAACAGAGTGAAACAGAGTCTCAAAAAAATACAAATAAAGAAATAAAAATGAACATTTATAAGACTATTTGATGACCTGCTTAGTTCTCCTCCTTGTTTATGCAAATAGTGGATTTCCTGTGGTGTGTTGTCATTACGATCATAGCATTCTGTTTTGAGAAATGCATCTTGGACTGTAGAGTTAGAAGGAACCATACACATCTGTTTAGTATCCAGCCCAAGAATTCCTGCTATAGCTGCCGTCTGGCTCATCTTTCAGCCTCTGCCTGAACGTTTCTTGTGACAGAAAGGTTATTCTTTCATAAGGCAGCCCTTCTTTTTTGGTTGACTTTAACAGTTAATGGAGTTCTTTATTCTCACATTTCCCCACATTTCCCAATCACTGGATATAACTCAGCCTCCTGAAGCCCATGGACGATTTCCATTCTTTTCCATGTAGTAGCACACCCCTTAAGCTTTCCTCTTCTGAGTACAAATCCTGCATTCCTGCCTGTTCCTTTGGTAACACCTTGATATCCTCCCAACATACTCATAGCTAGCTAATCAGCATGCGGGGCTCTTAATCACGGCCAGTGGCATGAGGTAGAGCTGTGCTGGCAAAGTCGTGATCATTGCCATGTGGACACAGAATAGCTTAACTTTTAAGATCTCTCTCTACGGGCTGACAGGGCTCTCCTGTTCCCACTTGGTTGTGTTTTCCCTGTGCTTATGCTGTGAGTTGGTGGGTAAATCTTATAATTAGGCCATCATCCAAGGAGGCACGATGGCAGATGTGATCCCCTAAGTAAGTCCAGGGGGTTACTATTTTCTCTTTCTCTGTTACCCTTAGGATCTGCTGTAGTGTAGGGCTCTGAGAGGCACAAACATTTCCCAGCAGAACCCCCAAGAAGGAAACAGATGCTCACGTGTGCTGAGCCCTCATTTAGTGCTTGGTGTATCATATGTACCCTCTTACCTGGTTCTCATATTAACCCTTGTAAAAGGCAGTGTTTGCCCCACTTTATAGATGCGATTCAGCAAAAATGAGTGACTTGTCCACGGTCAAGTGGCCAGCAAGCAGCAGTGCCATGAAAACACACATGCTTTTCCTACAGCCCCACACTGAGGAAATCTGAGTTGGGCAGTAAATATCTCTTAGGCTCTTATAGATTTGTATGAAGGTTACCAAAAGTAAAGGTGAGATTTCATTCCTATGTCAAAGATCTTTGAATTTCCAAAGGAGGGTTAAGACAGACAAATATGTCATCAATACTATCAAGGATAGGTAAATATGGTTATGATACTTACTATATGTAAATTAATTTATGTTAATTTATGGAGGCAACTTGAAGGACTGTGCTTACACTTAGCTTCTGAATCAGTGTTTCCTACAGGGCTTAGAGCTGTCCAAAGCATCGCTACCTTTGTGGCAGTCAAGTAGAGATAAAATGTGGCCAGATTAGCATTAAAAGATTTAGTTGCTGGCCCAGGAGATAGAGTCAATTTAATTTTTCCAAGGCCATTGGGTAAAGGTATGATAGACATTCATCATTACTTTTGTTTAAAAACACCTACATACAGCATATGTGTGTTTTAAAGATTTGGGTGGGAAATGAGACATTGACAACTTTTCAGATAAAAAATACTTTCCAGATTTCTCTGGATTCAAAAGAGTGAGCAAGGATTGAAAACACTTTTTTTCTTTCTTTCTTTCTCTCTCTCTCTCTCTGCCCCTCTGTTGCCCTCGGTAGAGTGCTGTGACATCACAGCTCACAGCAACCTCCAATTCTTGGGCTCAAGTGATTCTCTTGCCTCAGCTTCCCGAGTAGCTGGGACTACAGGCACCTGCCACAATGCCCAGGTGACAGGGTCTCACTCTGGCTCAGGCTGGTCTCGAACTTGTGAGCTTGAGTGATCTGCTCTCCTTGACCCCCCAGAGTGCTAAGATTACAAGCCTGAGCCACCACGCTGGCAACACTTGAGTTTTCAAGGATAGAGTTAGCTATAGTAAATTCCCTCCATAAAGTCACACATCCATCACTTCTGCCCCCCCCCAGCCTCCAAGCATCATCACGCCAAGAACAACCTAAGGACATTGTTACCTATTTTAGAACAGAAGTGAATTCTGTGACATTTCTTAGCTGCCTATTGCCCTATTAATGACAATTGTGAGAAGTTCAACTGAGTGTCTGACATCAGTCCCACTTGCTGCTACCCACGTGGACTGTGTCCTATGTGGAGATTACTTTTAATGCTGCTCAGTATTTCACAACAGATAGGGGCTTTTAAGACCATTGGTGATGGTTCTCCATCTTCTCAGCCCTCCCTGGAATTACGCTTAGGGAGAAATGTATGATTCTGTTAATCATTATTGTAGTTTTTTTCCTCCTCTTCTGCTTTTAAGGCCAAATGAAGCAGAATAGCCAGAGAACCTGAAAGAAGCTGTGCCTGAGAGGGCACAGGGCATCCTAGCTTGTGTATTCTTTGTGGAACATTAGCACCCACTAGAACTCTGCTGGGCCAAGTGTCTTTTGGAAAATCGTGCCCAGAGAATGGAAGGCTGTGGTCCTGCCAAGGAGAACCCAGGTGTTTATCGACGGCCCTCCTGCTCTGCAGCCCCCCTGGGTCTGTACTGAGTGCTGGTGACAGGCACTGTCTCAATCCCATTCCATCCCCCAGCTGCCCTTGGAGTTCAGCCCTATTACTGTGCTTATTTTAGGGAGATGGAATCTGAAGGATGGAGAGGGCCAGCACTTTACCCACAATCACACAGCCAGTAAGTAGAGGGAGGAGCTTGAATTTGGGATGACTTAACGCATGCAACAAGGAAGAGGGCAGACCTCTCTCTGTAGAAATATTTGTGATTAATAAAAGCACATCTTTGTACCACTGTGAGCTCTGTTTGTAAAGTAGCACCTATGGACAGCTGCAGATATTACCAGTAAATAATTTGAGCGAACAAGAAGCCACACACTTTCATGGGCAGAAAATGATTTCCAGAAAGGGGTTGGCCCTCACCTGAGCGTGACTCTATTAGAGACAGTATGAAAATCGGGTGGCGCCTGTGGCTCAGTGAGTAGGGCGCTGGCCCCATATACCGAGGGTGGCAGGTTCAAACCCAGCCCCAGCCGAACTGCAACGAAAAAATAGCCGGGCGTTGTGGCGGGCGCCTGTAGTCCCAGCTGCGCGGGAGGCTGAGGCAGGAGAATCGTGGAAGCCCAAGAGCTGGAGGTTGCTGTGAGTCCTGTGACTTCACGGCACTCCATTGAGGAGGGTGGTAAAAGTGAGACTCTGTCTCTACAAAAAAAAAAAAGAAAAGAAAATATATTGACGTCTCACACTAGGCACTTTGTTTCTCCTCTGTGCTCGTCTTCACCTGGTTCAGGAGGGACCTGAAAGAATTAAAATCTCCTTGGACTTAACACTTCCTTTGAGCATCCATGCAATCATTTGTTCATTCTCAAATCCTTAGTAAGCACCCACGGCCGGCCAGGCACCGAGCACAGAATACAGTTGTGGTTATGGACGTGGTTGCTGCCCTCATCAAGCTGTCGATCTATTAGAGAATTAAACTAACCTCAACCCCATCTTTTCAGGAGAAGATCCCGAGGCTCGGCGGCTGCGGACAGTGAAGAACATTGCTGATCTGCGGCAGAATTTGGAGGAAACCATGTCTAGTTTACGGGGAACTCAGGTTACTCACAGGTATCTGCAGCATGAGTTAATGACTGAACCAGCTGGTATCTTGATTTTTCACTGCTTCTCCCGTGTTCATACCTTTGGCGAAGTGATTTGGTTGATAATGGAATAAATAACCTTTCTCTCCAAATGTGCTGGAATTCACAAAGAATGTTTGCAACATGCCAAAGAGAGTTATCAGGAATTAAGTGTAGTATAGTCTGATTCCTCCCAACAGCAGAAGGTTGCAAAATTCCTTCCATAGAGGATGCTATAGACCAGCTCTATTGAAATTTCATTCTGCTTGCCTTTTCTAAAATTATATTGTGCTGTCGAAGCAAGCAGGTGAACTACATTTGACCTGTGTGATAAATTGAATAACTTGAATTCCTACCCTGTCTTCTGATACACAACACTCTGTAATATTGTTAGTCATGCATGTGCATAAAACACGTAAAGAAATAATTTATAAAAACTTACGATCATGTTTAAACAAAGATTTACTTGGATGCGATCTAGGATGACATTGGGAACATTGATCAGGTTGCTTTCACTGTCAAACAAGAAGTTGAAGAGGATGTAACCTTGGGGTGTCCTTTGTGATTTTGGCAGAGGAAGGTTTTGCAGTTTGTAGAAATCAAGGAAAAGTCCTCGTGACCCCCAGCTGAACCCCTGGAACCTGCCTTTGCTTCTCCAGTTTCAGTTTCTTTGATAAGTGACAGCAGTGAGGAGACGGTGCTCCCTCATCAGCAGTGGTTTGGGAAGATCTGGGGTAACCACCCTGGGTTCTGTCTTTAATAGGACCAAGACCCCAAACCAAGGGCCCAATATAAGGAAAGCAAGGCCCTTTCCAGGATCAGAGGGAAGCAGAATCAGCTCAAGCCACCAAACTGGCCCTTCCAGAGGAGAATGAACCTGGGGTTATGGGGCGGTGCTCTCTTGAACCTCTAGATCAGAGGTCCTCAAACTTTTTAAACAGGGGGCCAGTTCACTGTCCCTCAGGCTGTTGGAGGGGCCAGACTATAGTTTAAAAAAATATATAAACAAATTCCTATGCACACTGCACATATCTTATTTTGAAGTAAAAAAGCAAAACGGGAACAAATACAATCACACCGCCTCCTGTGAAGTTTGAGGACCCCTGCCTAGATGTTGGAATGATGTGGTGGTGGATGCTGGTTACAACCGTCTGACTAGGTCTGAAACATCCCTCTCTCCACCATAGTCCCTGACGCTGACCTAATGTTGGTACAGAGGCTGGAGGGTGGAGTAGTGATGAGGACAAGAAGGAAGGCTCCAGGGGTTTCTTTTGTAGCAGAATCTCACTCTCTGCTTGGTTAGGAGATCCTAGGGCAGTTCTGAAGAGGTACAGATGATTTTCTCAACTATGCCACAGAAGCCTGCAGATTACCCAGGCAGGGAAAGGGCTCCAAAAAGGTCTTCCTGGTGCCCTGGGATGAGCCTAATCTCCTGGCAGATTCTAATCCATGTAACCTTATTTATGGGGGAACCCAAGCTGTGGCGTTTACCCATCTTTTCAGTCATTTTGGATGAAATACAGGAGAAGCAAATATCTGGGCCAAACAGACCTTAGATGGTCAGAAAATCAGGGCTGTCTCCACCTGCTCAGTCAACAGGGAGCTGATAATATAAAATACGGCATTAGGAACTCCTGAGGGGCCTGGTGCAGTCTGTTAGAAAAGGAGCGCTCTGGTGCAGTATCCTAGAACAAATGGGCAAGCAGGAGCCTTCATGCCTTGGAAGTATCTGGGTAGCATGTTCTGTTTCTTCTCCTGGATTAAAAAGAAAATTCTAGCAGTTATGATCATTTAATTAAAGTAATTGATGGTGTGTTTCTTGTACCATGTTTTCGGGGGAAAAGTTTCTGCTGGGCTTTTCAAAATATTATGCAGATATGCAACTTCTCCTTTGCTTTTTTAACAGGAAATACACTGGGTGGTGTATGGGGGCCTTTTGTTTTATCTTTTTGTTTGTGTCTGTATAAGATGTATTTGTAATTCTAAAAAAAAAAAAAAAATAAGAGCATCTAAACTGCAAAGGATACCAGGCATATCAGCGACTAATCCAGGCTTGTTCTGTGTTTTTAGCACATTAGAAACCACGTTTGACACCAATGTTACCACGGAGATAAGTGGGCGTAGCATCCTCAGCTTGACGGGGAGGCCTACTCCTCTGTCCTGGCGACTGGGCCAGTCCAGCCCTCGGCTTCAAGCAGGAGATGCCCCCTCAATGGGCAATGGGTACCCACCTCGAGCCAATGCCAGCCGGTTCATCAACACCGAGTCCAGTCGCTATGTATACTCTGCCCCTCTGAGAAGGCAGCTGGCCTCCAGGGGCAGCAGCATCTGCCACGTGGACGTCTCAGACAAGGCAGGAGATGAGGTGGACCTGGAAGGCATCAGCATGGACGCCCCTGGCTACATGAGCGATGGGGACGTTCTGAGCAAGAACATCAGGACTGATGACATTACCAGTGGGTGAGTACCCAGGGCTGCTCTCTTTTTGCAGAGTGGGGCTGTCAGTTCTCCAGAGGAGGTCAAACTTTCTGCCTCAGTTTCTACAGCCCAGGTCAAAGGCTACAAGGTGTGTTTGGGAGTGCAACTGGGCTGTGGGTCAGAAGGCCTGGGTGGTCCATGCTTAGCCAGTAACTCACAAGGCTCCTCCAAGCATCAGAGTGACACATGAAAACAGGCCAAGTTGTGTCAGTTCCTTAAATCAAACCTTGCACGGAGGACTCCTGAGCGTGGCCCCCCTGGCTCCAGGGTCTGGTGTGTGCCTGCCTCTTACATGTCGCCATGCCGCCCTGCAGCAGCTGTCCCTTCCAGGCCTCTGTCTGCGCATGCTTTGTTCTGCCTCGTGGTCTTTGTACTCTTTTTCTCAGCCTAGATTCTGTTTCCCAGACCTGTGCAGAGCTGGCTCTTTTTGCAGCTCATTTGATGCCTCCTTGAAGCATCCCTCCCTGGCCATTTAATTTGGGATAGATCTGTGTTCTGTCTCCTGTCCTTGGCCCCTCCATCACCCTGTGTTAAGCCACTTTGAAAGCTTGTGACTGTTTGAAATTGTCTGATTATGTATCTACCTTTTATTGTCTCCCTGGTTGCTCTGCGCAGCAATAAGCACCGTGAAGCCAGAACATTCTTGCTTGTTCATCAACAAATGCCCAGTGCATTGTATATAATAGGAACTTACAAATATTGCTGAGTTAGTGAACATGTGATCAGCGAGAGAAGGAACAAACCCAAATTCCCTGCTTCTTGGTTTGCTCCTCTGTAAAGGTAGAGTGATGAGATGACATTGAAGGACCCTTCTACAGGGAGTACGCACTGCCTTTGTATGTGCTGCCCTGTCAGCTTCCTGTGTAAACTGAAGGTGCATCTCTTCAATTCACTTGCCTGAGACTTCGTCCGTTAGCATCACTTGCCCAAAAGTTTCTCTAAGATCTTTTCCACCTGTAACATTCTAGCAATCAAAATGACAGATTAGAATAATCAGGAGAAATGATCATGCTACTCATTTCCATGAAAATAGTGATCAAGAACCCCATGGGTGAATAGCACTTTTATAATTTAAATACTAGCCGACTTTCCTACTGTATGCCAAGGACTGTGCTAGGTGCTTTCCATACACTATCTGGGTCTATCCTCAGAGCTGTCTTCTGTAGCAGGTGACATAATGATCTCCATTTTACACATGAGGAAACTAAAGTCCAGGAACGTTTAATAACTTGCCCAGGGTCCTGCAGCTATTAAGAGCCCAAAGCTCATGGTGCCAGACCCTTTCCTTTCCTATCCTATCCTGTCATTTGACATTTTCTTGCTTTATTAAAATATTACAACTGCTAGGGTTTATTTCAAAATTAATTTAATTTTGCTTTGTCAACCTATAATTAGATTTTTTTTTTTTTTTCTAGGCGCTTTGGTTTTCAGCCTGTCACCTTTAGAACTATCTTGGGTAGTGAAAACTTTGAAAACAGGAGCCACAAAACCCTGGCAGTATAAGAAATTTCTGCTATCTGGAATGGCTGTTGAAGTTAATGAATTCATAAATTAAATGATCTAGTCAACTTAGAGCATCATTTTTTATTTCGTTTCCATAAACATGAAAAAACAATAATATTTACCTATTAACTAAAACCGAATTGCACAATTGCAATTGTGCATAATTTAATGTTTTTATTATTGTTTAGAAGACTTTATCTAGCATGGCCTTAAGTTTATCATTACCAATTCACATTTCAGTATACTACAAACAATCCTGGTGGTTCTGAGGCTTTTGTATCCTGTAATAAAGAGTTTATTTTATTGTTGGGCCAGTCTTTTAATTCTGGACGGATGCTCCTGAATTTATTTTGATGTAGTATTGATAGTGCCCACAAGGTGGAGACAATGACACACTTCTAACCTGAAAGTTGGTATCACAGTGAGAAAAAAAAATTCCTCCTTTCTTTACCCAAACCAGAGCCTTTTCTCCTTGCTAAAAAGCACAAATGTTTACATTTCTGTTCCTGCTTCGTGAAGCTGACATTGTAGAATATGCAGTAGCGCTTAGAGCAAGTGTAGATAAAAGTGTAGAAATGTAAGCAAACCACCCAATTACTGGAATTGGAGAACTTTGGTCTGTCTTTTCTTCCCTTGTTCTTTTGAATATAGAAACTTACCCTCAAAATGAGAAGTAGCCCCAGTGGCACTTAATGCTCTTTTTAGTTTTAACATTCTAGAACACTTGTTAAGCACGTCTCTACCCTGTGGAAATGCATGTGATCATCTGCTTTGAGGCCAATTTATCAGTTTGCCTTTGCATGATGAATTTGGGGCATGTTAGTTAATGTCTTTTCTACTCATTTCTTTTTCTTCACATAAACTATGAAAGTTGTGAATTTTGGAAGCCCTGTCATTTATCCTGTGCTTCAGAATCTGCTGAACAAGTCATTGTTGAGGCAGTGGATGAAATGGAAAGGAAACAGACTAAGATCTCCACCAGGCCGGGACTTAAACTCTGCCCAGCCTCTTGCCTGCTCAGTGACATTGTGTATTTAACTTCCCTAAGCTTTGAAGCACTACAATTGACATGGGTATTTAACTTTCTCCAGTTAGATTTCTCTTTGAGATTCTATCTGATGAAAGACAAACATCTGATATATGACCAAAATTTCAGCCAGGGTCTAGTTGTCTTATCAACTTAAAACATCCAGGCACTTGGAAACAATGAAATGATCAAAGTTTTCATTCAGATGTTTGTTTAGTGGAAACATAGCCTTGATGTGTGAGTCGTATGTCAATCAGTACAGAGACTCTTTGAGGAAAGTTCTTATAAAAGTTTACCCCAAGTTTACGTAGAAAATCTGATATGAAAGTAAATTCTAGCTTCTGAATGCCTAAAACCTTTGTTTTAGATGCTGCACCTCAGCTTGGTATAACAGCTATTTTTTGATGCCTCTCATTCATTCATTTTCTTCACTGCATGTGTGTACACTTAAACCTGTGTGTATCTTTCAATTCTTTATAAGATAGGCCTAAAATTACTTTATTACCATGAAAATTGAATGGCAGATGTCACTGTGTATGTGTGTATTTACCAGACCCCTAGATTGTATACAGTATGTACCAGTTATGGCTAAGCACTTCACAAGTTGTCATGTGATCTCACCACTTTCTGTTCTTAGATTGGTAAATTGGGCATTGGCTATAATGGAAAAAAATTAAAAGAACAGATGTGATTTCTCTTATTAAGTTTTGATCTGTGAAGTCAATCCTCTACTCCTATTAAAAATACAGAGTGCCATATGGTACAGAATAAAATTAAAGAGATGGACCAGACTTCACATACGTTTGTTTTAAAGGATTTTTTTTTTCAAAGGAGGCACTGAGTTGTATAATCTTCCAAAGTATTAATATATATGCCTTCATGGAATAAAAGTGACCATTTAAATTTAACATCAAAAGTTTCTCTCTCTCAGAGCCTTTGATGGCTTCCTGGTGCCTGTGGACCGTATCTGAACTCCTTAACTGAATGTGGAGGCTCTTAATGGTCCTTGCCTCATACTTCTCTGACTTAATCTTGGCCAAATCCCCCCCATTCCCAGACACATCCCAAAGTTCCCCCTGCTCTGGGCTCCTATCACCATCAAAGTCTGGTTGCTACATCTGCAAAGCTCTTAGGCTTTGCTGCTTTCTCCCTGGAATTCTTTTCATTTCAAGCCCATCTAACTGGTCCTGAAAAAACACCTCCCCTATGATGTACTCCAGGACTTCTCTAGTCAGAGTTAGCTCTGTCTCAGGTGTTTCTGGTAGCCTGGTTCACACTCCGCCTTCCGGGAGGTATTTGAGAGGGACGGGATGGTGCGGAGGAGAGAGCATGGTCTTAGTGGGCAAACAGATTTGAGATTTAATCCTGGTTCTGCCAAGTGAACTGGAACAAGTTCTTAACCTTTGAAAATGAGAGACAGGGATTGAAAAGCACCTGGCAAAGAGCCTGGGATACATGAGAAGTGTCATGCGCACTGTGTGTGTGTGTGTGTGTGTGTGTGTGTGTGTGTATGTGTCTGTCTGTCTCTTTCTCTTGGAACTCACAGAAGACAGACATTGCCTGTTATTTGTTCTGAACACAGAGACTACGACATAGTAGGTCTTTAATATTTTGAGAACGGTTAGTCTTGGTGCTCGCCCTGGCAGGACCTTGGGTTTCTATAACTTGCCATCACTAGCTGTGAAATTTGGCAGTTCTATTTACAGAACACTTGGAGAAAGCCGGCATTCTCCAATGTGGGGTCCCCCTAGTGTATGATGTAGGATGTGACACTTCTAATTGTAAAAATCTTGTGTTGGTTTAAGACTCCCTGTTGAGGAAGTTATCCAATGTGGCCCAGCCAAGTCTAATGTGGGAGGAAAGACAGGGGTGAGTAGACTGAGTTCACCTAGTGACTCTCATGACTCCCCCCCTTTTTTAAGAGGCAGGGTTTTGCTTTCTTAAGCAGGCTAGAATATAACCTCAAACTCCTGGGCTCAACACATCCTCCCGTATACTTGACATCATCTCTGGATAACCTATAATACCTAATGCAGTATAAATGTTATATAATTAGTTGTCATGGTATATTTTTATTTCTGTTATTTGTTTATTATATTTTTAATTTTTAAAAATATTTTTGGTTTGAAGTTAGTTGAATCTATAAGTGCAGAACCCAAGGATACAGAAAACCAACTGCATCCATAGTTACAGGATGTGTTAATCCCAAGTCTACTATAGTAAAATATAATACACTGGGTGGTTTGACCAATAGTCATTCATTTCTCATGGTTCTATAGGCTGAGAAGTTTCAGATCAGGATGTGAGCCTTGTAGGCTTCTGGGGAGGGCTCTCTTCCTGGCTTGCAGACAGCCCCCTTCTTGTGCTGTTCTTACTTGTCAGAAAGGGTAACCTCTGGTGTATCATCCTCATCTTACAAGGGCACTAATCCCATCACAAGGGTTCTACTCTTGTGATCACATCTAAACCTAATTCCCTCTTAAAGACTCCACTTCCAAATGCCATTACATTGGGAATTAGGCCTTCAACATGTGAGTTTGCAGGGAACACATGTTCAGTCTGTCAAGTGATCCAGGCATCATTTGCATATGTAATATCCTATGCCTTTTTCTTCTTTGCCAGCCAGCTCACCTCCTCTCTGTCTTCTCAGATTCCAACCCAGTAGATCCAATAACTCTTTTTTCTGAGTTCCTTTGATATTTAATGTATCTATACTACCACCAGTAGCACTACATCAGGATTAGTGTGTGTGTTATGTGTATATATTTGTATGTGTAAAATGTATGTATATGTGTATATGTGTGATGGATATGTGCAAATGTATGTGTATATTTATGTATATTAAGAATATATATTGATAACAGAAGGATACAAAAACCGATATTTGCTATAAACTCTAAAGTTATGGTTAAATCTGTCTTAAGTGCTCCTATATTGTCTTTGGCTGGAACAGTGCCAAAGACAGTGTCTTTGGCTGGAACAGTAGTTGGTAGTCAATAAATATTTGTTGAATGAATGCCACAATGGACCTTAAATATGGTGCTAACATCCCCTCTGAATGAATATGTACCTAATACTGAAGACCCTTTGAGCTTGAGGACCCAGCCATGTGTATTCCTTCTTCTCGCCCTGTGTTGTCCCAGGCCTTTGAATTACCTCTATCCCAGTGAACTTGACACTGGCAGTGAAAGAAAAAGGCAGTTCAGAGCACTAGGAGTTGTTTTGCCCTGCCGACTGGTGGAAGGTGGAGGGGTCCTTGTTCTGCTAGTCCTTCTTCTATTGAACAAAGGTACAAATGATCGAGGTGTCTCTCACTGTAGGAGCAGAGAACTTAGCAGGCAGCACCCTATGCCAAAGGATACTTGACAGCCTGAAACATTCTTTCTTATCTGGTGTATCTTCTTTGTCTTTCCAAGCCAGACCTGGAGTGACCTTGATAGGCTGTTGTTCCTGGCAAACTGATAGGAGAGAAAGGCAAAGTACTCCTTACAGCCAAAATACACCCCGGGGCCAAGATAAATGATTTTAGGAGAGGCTGTCCTGAAAGGCCTGGGTTCATGGCCCATTCCAGCAGGGTGTGGAGGGCATTTTGGAGATTTGAAAGGATAGGTTTTTGTTTCTCCAGGCTGATCCCACTGAAATGATCTTTGCTTATGGGATTCTTGGAAGGCTTGAGAAATTTAGTTTGCCAGCCAGCCTAGGGGCAGGGTTCGGTGGGATTAGGAAGATTGAGCTGTCAGGGAAAGGTAACAGGTCAGCTCTGCAGACAGACCCATCTGTTGGGCCTTGAGCAAGTAAATGAAAATGTTCTAACTACAACACTTCTGACACCATAAATATGGGGTTTTCCCGCACACCAACCAATTCTCCTACTCTAGCAGGTATCTTACAATTCAATTTGATTCTGGCACTACATAGAATTAGTATAGACTCCACAGGTTAAAGGCCTAGTTCCATGAGATTACCCTCTACCTCACTTCAGATGCAATTCTCAAGTACTACATCCTCAGGTTACTCCAACTTCCGTCCAACTTGGCTACAAATCAGGGGCTCCTGTAACCCCCTCCTCAGGTTTGATAATTTGCTATCATGGCTCATAGAACTCAAGGGAACACTTTACTTACTTTGACCAATTTATTGGAAGGCATATTATAAAGGGTGCAAATGAACAGCCAGAGGAAGATGTACATAGGGCCAGGTGCAGGGGCCAGTGCAGAGCTTCCATACCCTCTCCATGAGCGCCACCCTCCCAGTACCTCCCTGTGTTCACCAGCCTAGACACTCTCTGACCCCGGTAGGTAAGGATTTCTATGGAGGGAGCATTATGTAGGTGTGGTTGATGAAATCATTGGTCATCAGTGATTGAGTCCATCTCCAGCCTTCCCCCCACCGCTACTTCCTTTCTTGGAAATCAGAGAGTGGCCTGGAAGTTCCAACCTTCTAATCAGACAATCAGTTCCTCTGGCAGCTTGCCCCATCCTCTGTCACCTGGGTAGCATAAGTGTAGGTATAGATGAAAGGGGCTTGTTATAAACAGGGAAAGATGCTCTTCTTACCCCTCACTCAGGATTTAGGAGCTCTGTGCTGGGAACAGGGGCAGAGACCAAATACGTATTTCTTATGTCATAGCAATTCACTTGCTCCTAAGGCACCACTCTCCTCTTAATGCATATAGATGTAAAAGATTCTGAGAGGCTCCGAGATGAAGGTACAGGTGCAGGGTCACGGACACACAGCTCACAGGTTGATGACAGGGCTAGCCCAGATCCAGTCCAAGGGTCTTTCTGTCTGTCTCTGCATCCCGCAGGGTTTGTTTCCTTGCTGACAGCTCTTAATGGTGTACGAATTCACAGAAACCATACTTTTCCCTGTCTGCTGTTTTCCTTGGTGTTAAATATCCTGGGCAAATACAGTGAGCCTTATTTTCCTAAGCAGCTCTCTGGGTAGAATAAGCAAGCTCAGAGTCTCTTGGAGAGCAAGATTAATTTTCCCAAGTGTTGCAGAACAAGTGACAGCTTTCCCCGCGTGGTTGAGACATCATCTGACATGTATGGTTTGGCTGACAGATGGTGCAGCTACCAACATCAGTCCAGGGGTCTTTCCCTGGTGGGTGGGAAGACATCAGCTTTACACCTCTCCTCCCATCCACGGTGGACCCCCTTGGTTTACCAAGTAGGGGAATCTATTGGGTCTTATTGGCAGCTGGGCAGGCAGACTTATCAGAGGAGAAGAAAGAGTGGAGCCACCGACATGCTGCAAGAGGAGAGGAATTCTCCAACAGTCTCAAGCCCACTCAGTTTCCCATAGATTGAGCAGGCAGAGACCAGGGTTGCAAAAGTATTTACGGGAGAACAGCCCGTGGAGAGAAGAAGTGTGGACCAACTTTCACATGGGCAGCCTGGACCGCCGTGAACGTCTAATAGCCAGTGATAATAAATTATGAGGAAAAGAGGAAGCAAGGGTGCGTTTTCTTAGGAAACTGGGCTTACGCCCTGACGTCTTGGAATTTGTATCTTTTGTTGAGGTTTGAGTCTCTTCCCACCTTACTGTGTTCTGTGGGGAAGGGAAGGGGTGGGGAACAAAATGACATGTTTGGGAGAAGGAAGTCTCAGGCACTTCTTAAGAGGTCCTTAGAGGGGCTTCTCCCTGTCTGCCCTCCCCCCTTAGCAAGATAACTTTCCAAAGCATAGAGTGTCCCAGGGTTAGAAACCAGAAACCCTCCCTTTGGCCTATGTTCTGGGTAGGCTCTAGGTAAAAGGCAGTAAAATTACATTTAAAACGTGTCTGCTGAGGCTACAGGCTATGCTAAAGGCAGCGAGACCAAGGAAAATGAACAAGATGGGGTTGCCAAGATGCTAATGTCGCAGAGGGAAGAGCATTGAACGGGGTGCTGTGTGCGTCAGTGTAAGAGTGGTGAGATGCAGGCCAATGAGGATACAAGGACTTCTGCTGGGATAACTAGTAGGACGTGAAGACCCTTCCCTTAAGGTAGAGGTCAGTGGGAAGAGTTGGGCTCTGGAGTCCGACATGGGGTCTGTGAGCTGTGTGTCCATGAGCAAGCTATTTAGTTTCAGTGTGCCCATGTCATTGAGTGTGGGGCTTCCATGGGTCCTGTGCATGCTCTCAGCACAGGGCCTGCATGCACATGCCAAGTGGTCAGCAGGTGCTCCCTACCCTCACGTCCATCACCAACCAGCGGCAGCTGTTACAGCATCTTTGGGGCCTGCAAGCTGGACCTTGGAGGGTGTACAATGGCAGAGCAGTAGCATAAGGACACACAGGCACAGGGCTTGTTATTATGAGGGTGGTGCCCAGGGTGGTTTGGAGATAGGAGGTGGGCAGGTCAGAAGCTATTACAGTGGCACAGCTGTGGGTAAGGCCAAGGCCAGCAGCACAGACGCATAGGTGCTTAAAGGTACTTTTACACAGTAAAATCAGTCTGACGTGCAGGTCAGTTGGACAAAAGGCAGCAAGGAGCCAGAAAAGGTAAAGACAGCTCACGGCTTCCAGCCTGTTTCTCAGCTTAGCTGGGCAATAGTTGACATTTGTCCTCAGCGCAGTTCACCCTTTCCAGCTTTCTCTCTTGGTGTCAGCACCCACCTGAGGCCTTCAGATCGTCTCCGTCCTCCAGGCCACCCCCAGACCAGGACTGGCTGAATGTTTAAGCAGAGTTAAGTGGCTGAGCCTATAGCATATGATTCTAGGACTTTAGGAAAACCTCATTCCAATTCTTGGCCTGGAGAAGCTCAGGGCCCAGTTGGGGAGACCACCCTGTGTGTTAGCAGTTCCTTCTACACAGGCAGGTGGTGATGAAAGTTAACGTGGAGAGGCAGAAGAGAAGCAGATTTGAAAAAACAGCAGGCCTTGTGGGAGCCTCGCGTGTTCTCACTTTATCCCTCTGGGACGCCAGCTGCCTTCGTCTGCAGATGACAATAATGATGCCTGTACATTCTACGATGACAGCTGAATGAGGGGTACAGGCAAGTGCTGGTCCAGTGCCTGGGACATCCGAAACCCTTCCAGTCGACTTCAAGATGACAGTGGTGCTATTGCCAAGACTCAATGAGATACAACCTAGTTCCAAGTCCAGAGCAGGGTAAAACTGCTCAACATGTTCCACTCTGTTCCCCATGCATCATTCCCCACCCCTGAGTGGTTAAGAAGCTAAGAAGCAGGTGAGACCTCTCGTTAGAATGAAAGAGGTTTGAGATAATACCACAGCTGATGTTCACGGGGGAAATATGAACACAAAACTCTCCAACTGACAGTCACCACGCTGGGTGAGAGAAGCCCACCATGACTAATCACACCGGGCAAGGCTCTCCTTCCTTCCCCCACCCACCACCTGTACTGTCTGCCGTCTTGTTGGAGCAGACCTCCTGCCTTTCCCGGAGCTCTTTACTGGTTGGCAACATCAGCAAAGCACAGTCAGCATCCAGGCGTGACTCAGATAGGCCCAGGTGTTTAACCCAGGGAAATTCCACCTTGAGTTCATTAGGCAATGCTGCGGGGATGCTGCCTCTTTGTTGAGTCACAAGCATTTCCTCTGCCCCAGGCCCATGGCTGTGCCCTGGGCTGTAATGAACAAGAAGAGTCATCAAGGATCTGTTCTCAAGACCATACCATTTGGTACCTTTTACCTTTTCAGCCAACTTTTAATCATTTAAGGTCCTCACAGGGTAAACCTGGGACCCGAGAACTCACACACGCCGTGAAGGTTCCGTAGATGTTCAGGAAGAACATATTCCAAGTCTGTGGCTCTGCAGGGCTGATGGAGTGGGAGCTGATGCGTTCACACTCCTTCTGTGTGCTGGGTCTGTACAACGTTGCATTCATGTTACTAATAAAGAAAATGAAGGACTGAGAGGGTCATGGTTACTTAGTTGTTCTAAGTCTGTGGAGGAGATGAATAGGTGACCTACCTTTCAGTTCCTTTCCCCTGGTGTGCTGCTATGTCACTGCGACCTCGGTGCCCTTGTTGCTTTGCTAGAGTTGGGTGCTCTCCTTGTCCTAAGCTCCCTTGTTTTTCCTGGCTCTCAGAAAGCCCCGTCCACATTTATTTTTGTCTTAAGTGTCTTACAGATCACTCAGGTTGAAAATACCCTTCCCAGTTATTTTTCAAGGGCCAGCAGCTACAGAGCGGTTCAACAGATTTATGATGGGAAGGTAGGAGAGTACCAGGTTTGCGCTCAGGTAAAATAAAAAGAAACATGTGGGTGATGTTGGAAGTATTATGGCCCCGAGACAGAAAGCCCACGTTGAAAGACTAAAATAGAAAGGCCATCTGGGCCTGTGCTCAGATCAAGATAAGGAACTTCATTCTTGCAGGACCACGTAAACCTCTCACCACACTATTCTGGAGGCATCGTGCAATGGAAGAAACCTTGGACTTGGAGGCAGAAGACCTAATTTCCCATCCCTTGCTTACCAGCTGTGCAGTCACAGGGAAATTACTCGCTTTTCTGAGACTCTGTTTATGTGTTAAAAGGTAACCTGCATTTTAGGTATGTGAAGAGAAGTAAAGGCCGTCGTGTTTGTGAAGCGTTTGGCACAGACAGAATGGCGTTTCCCTTTACCATTCTTGGAGTTATTGTATCTGTTTGTCTTTTTAATTTTTTATCTTTCTTAGACATTTATTTACTAAGATGATGTCACGCTGTTCCTTATCCTTGAAGCACAATGACCAAAGAGTCCCTGGCTGCATCAGAGTTGGTCTGTGAATTAGTCAAGGTGCTGCAGAAAGATAGAACCAATAGTAGGTTGGGTGTGTGAAGGGAGAGAGAGTGATTGATTTTAAGGAACTGGTTGTGTCATGGTGGAGATTGGCAAGTGTAAACTCTGCAGGGCAAACCAATAGGCTGGAGACTTAGGAAAGGGTGTTGTTACAGCTCAGGTCCAAAGGCAGTCTGAAGACAGAATGTCCGCTTCATAAGGGGACGTCAATCTTTTTCTCTTAAAGCCTTCAGCTGAATGGCTGAGCCCCACCACAGTATGGAGGGTAATCTGCTTTACCCAGTGTCTACTGATTTAAATGTTACTCTCATCTAAAAGTACCTTCACAGCAACAGCTAGTGTTTGACCAAATATCTGGGTGTTATGACTGAGCCAAGTTGACCTATAAAACTTGGACATCACCTCCTGTAAGCCCGCCCTGTGGTGTGATCTATAGGAAGAAGTCATTTGAGACGAGACGGGTTACCTGCAGTTCAGAGGCAAAGCAGTTTGTAGGCTTGGATAAACATCTGTGAGGGCTCAAAGCTAAAGTGTCCTGCCTGGGATATGCCACAAATCTGGACTCCATGCATGCTTTGGAAGAGTCACTGCAACCCTTGCTAATCCCCCAGAGTCCTGAAAAGAAATCTCATTGAGAAATGGAGGTTTTGACCTTTCCTCTTTAGCCTGAAATAACTGCATGGTGAGACAGACACTCTGGCATGGACACCTCTGGAGAGCTGGTGATTTTTGAGACCTAAGAGTGAAATGAGATCCCTAGTCTAAAGAAAGGCCCGAGTTTTCCTCCAGAGCCTTCTACCTATAAATCAAGCCCACATTCATGTCTTGACCTTGGGAAAAGTGGGAGACGGGGGGTGTGGTTTCTCTGCTGTGTCATTGGGGCTTGTATCCTTGTTCCAGAGCTCCGTGCTTATAATCGCGCAGTCATCTGTTTTGATATTGGGAATCTCACATACTTGAGCAGTGAAGTTTAAAGGGTGAAGTCAACTCAAGTTGTCAGAAACTTGGGGCAGAATAAATGTGGTGTTGGCTCTGCAGAGAAGGGGGAAGGCTGCAGCGGAGTTGATGAACAGAGCCTGCTAACACGTGCCTCTGCCTGCCCTGCCGTGGCGTCTCTGTAGATTCATAACAGCCAGCTGCTCTGGAGGCTTTGAATTGCTGGGGGTAGGCACTGTGTTAGCTCCTTACATGCCTGTGTCACTCTTTATGTAAGTTCTTTGTCATAGAAGCTGTTGTTCATTCCCTTTTTATTTTTTACTTTTTTGATACAGTCTCACTCTGTCACCTTGGGTAGAGTGCTATGGTGTCACAGATCACAGCTACCTCAACCCCTGGGCTCAAACGATTCTCTTGCCTCAGCCTCCCATTTAGCTGGGACTACAGGCACCTGCCACAACCCCCAGGTGATTTTTCTATTTTTAGTAGAGATGGAGTTTCACTCTGGCTCAGACTGGTCTTGAACTCCTGAGCTCAGGTGATCCACCCACTTCAGCCTCCCAGAATGCCAGGATTACAGGCAGCAGCCACTGCTCCAGGCCATTCATCTCCTTTTTAAAGTTGAGAGGAGTGAAGCTCAGAGAGGTGAAGTTCCTTGGCCAGGTCACAGAGATAGGACTTAGTGAAACCAAGCAACCAGCCAGCGTGAACTCCAACCCCGGGCTCCCGAGCCCTCTTTTATGTGTACGGCTTCTTGCTAGAGGCAACCCCCAAGCCCTGAGTATACAGAAGGAAGCCTATGGAGGAAGTGTGGGCACCTTCTGCACACCGGAAGCCTGGGTACCCCTGTGCATTTTAAGAAGCAATAAAAGAACCTGTGGTGTCTCTTAAAGCCTTCAACTGCTTGGGTAGGGTAGGGCTCAAAGGGCTGAATTTCACGGGAAGTTAACAGTGGAAGAGTGCTGTGCCAGGACCGCGGAGGCTGGGGCAGGGGCAAAGGCAGATACTTTTCTTTGCCTCGAAAGCATTTTTATGTGTTTAATTTCAATTAAATGTCACAGGTCTTTACTATAGCATTAGAAACACTTGTGTCAACATTCCCGCGTGCCTGTGCAGAAAGTGAATTTGGGGGGGTGGGGGGGACACCGGTTCTGTGTGTGCTGGAAATGAAAACTGATGAGGTGGTCCGAGGCAGGAAAGCGCAGATCCAGAGCCAATTTTGCATGGTGATTACTCAAGCGCCTCACTGCAGTAAGGCTTCCTGTTGTTAAATCTCATGAAAGTGGGCATTTCAGTCACCTACGGCTTCCCGCCTCTGTGGATGTGATATCTGAATTTCTCTGAGGAAATTCCACTCCCTCAGCCCCTCACCGGCTGCAAACCCAAACAAAACCGAGAATTACAAGCTCAGCGCCACCCGGGGACCTCAGGATCAGGCACAGCAAGTTAGAGCTTTATTAATCGAGTGACTTTTGCCTTACTCTGTGGGAGCTGTTCATTAAAACCACTCAACCTTGAGTTGAGAGCTAGGGAGGAAGGTAGAGGTTGAGGGCAGCTCACAGACGGGATTTTCTCACTCCTTTGCAAGCTGGCGTAGCTATTTTAAAAGTTGACACGGACTTCATGGTTGACTAAACCATTCACAGATACATATTCAGGATTCCTTGGGAACAGCTTTCATTTAATGTTCTGCAGCCAGGCCCTCTGGGTACGATGAATCCCCCTAGCCTCTGACCAAGTATACATAACAGTTTATGATGACAATCATCTTAGTCATTTTAAGAGCAGTGACTGTTAATAGAGCATTTTTTAAAAATATTAAACTGTGTTAGTTTTTATTATTGTTGCAGTTTTGGCCGGAGCTGGGTTTGAACCCACCACCCTCAGTATATGGGGCTGGCACCCTACCCACTGAGCCACAGGCGCCCCCCAATAGAGCCTTTTTAGATGCCAGGCACCATGTGCACGCCTTTGTATACGTTACCCCTTTCCCTCCTCACTGTAGTCTCCACGGTAGAGGAACTCTTCTTCCCATTCTCCTGATGGGGACACTGAGACTTGGTGGTGAATTAGGGAGCTGGGGCTCAAACTTGGACAGCCCAACCTCAGGCCGTGAGCTCTACCAGTCAGTTCATGGCTTTCACTCAAACTATGTAAACCTCTCTGAAATCTTACTTCTGGGCTTGGCACCCATAGTTCAGTGGCTAGGGCACTGGCCACATACACTGGGGCTAGTGAGTTCAAACTGCCATTGCTAAACAACAGTGACAACTACAACAAAAAAATAGCAAGGCATTGTGGCGGGCGCCTGTAGTCCCAGCTACTTGGTAGGCTGAGGCAAGAGAATTGTTTAAGCCCAAGAGTTTGAGTTTGCTGTGAACTGTGACGTAACAACACTCTACTGAGGATGGCATAGTAAGACACTGTCTCAAAAAATATGTATATAAAATCTTACTTCTGGCCGGGTGCAGTGGCTCTCACCTGTAATCCCAACAGTCTGTGAGGCCTAGGCAGGTGGATCACCTGAGCTCAGGAGTTCAAGACCAGCCTGAACAAGAGTGAGGCCCCGTCTCTACCAGAAACAGAAAAACGGAGGCAAGAGGATCTCTTGAGCTCAAGAGTTTGAGGTTGCTGTGAGTTGTGACACCATGGCACTTAACCCGGGGGGACAGAGTGAGACTCTGCCCCAAATAAATAAATAAATAATAAAATAAAATAAAATCTCACTTCCCTTCTCCGCTCACCCCCAAACCTGTTTCTGTTCATGTGTTTCCGTTGTTTTTTCTTTTTTTCTTTCACACTCTTAGAATCAGATTCTTACATTCCCTTGTTTCTGAAACGCCGGTCACTGATGTTGATGGATTCCGTCTCTTGAAGACCTCTTCCTATGGTTCTCTCCGGTCTCACTGCTCATGTTTCTCACCCTGCTGCTGACACTCTGTCTCTTCTTCATCACTTTCCTTGCTTCTGATCTCAGTGTCCATGCAGCAGATCTATTCTCCACATTGGTGAGAGAAATCTCTGTATAGAGCGCAAATCTTGATGCCATTATCTGCTTATACTAAGGAAGTGCCTCTGCATTGCCTGCTGGGCAAACTCTGGTTTTAGTTATTATTTCTGGGCAACAAATGACTCTACAATTTAGCTACTTGAAGCCACCATTTTATTATGTTGATGGGTCTCTACACAGGGAGTGGGGACAAGGTAAAATGGAGATGACATTTGTCTGGCCTGTAATGTCTGGAGCCTCTGCTTGGAACACCATAGGGCTGAGGCTGACTTGACTGCTGAGGGATGGAGTCATCCCCAAGCCTGTTCACTCACACGTCTCACACCTGAGCTGCAGGGATTGGAATTTGGGATGGCCTTGACCTCCCCAAGGGGCTTGGCTTCCTCACTACACAGAGGTCTTGGGATTGACAGACTTCTTATGTGGGGCTCAGGGCAAGGCTTACAGTAAGCAGAGCAGAAACTGGGTCACCTTTTATTATCTGGCTTGTAAGTCAGAGAGTGTCACTTCTGCCATAACGTATGATGGAAGCAGTTGCAAGCCCTCCAGATTCAAGAGGAAGGAGCAGAGATCCCACCTCTCTGGGAGGCTGGCAAGGTCACCTTGCGTGTGGGATGGGAGAGGTTGCTGTAGTCATCTTGGGAAAAGACAGTCGGCCACGTTCTACCCCTGTTCCATCCAGCATGATGCTGCAGGCCCTCCTGCAGGCCCACATTCTAGTGTCTGTTTTGTGGGTGTGCAGACCTTGTTTTACTCACTGTGTGTCCCCAGTGCCTGACAGTATCTGGCTCATCCTGGGCCCTCCTTTGGGGAGCTAATGAACGATCAACTTGCCTACCCTCATTTTTTTATGTCTTGCCATCTTCTCTGGCCTGTCCTCTCCCCTCCTCCACTCCTATCCTGTCCCTGCTACTCTGGATCAGGCGTTTTCCTTGACATAGATACCACATTTCTTAAACGTCTGTGCCTTTGTATGGGTCTGGTCTCTTTTGTCTGCTAATCCCTCCCCGCTCAATTCCCATCCACCTGCCGCAGTCCTTCAGGAGTCTGCTGAAGCAGGGAAGCCTTCCTGGCAGACTCCAAGCCTCCCTTCTCCCGGTTCCCTCACACCTGCTATCGTCTCCCAGGTGGCCTGTCTCAGTTCCTTTTGGCCTCTCTGTGTGTCTGTCCCCAAGCAATGTATCCTTGAACAGAGGGATTGTGTCTTTTTATACCCATCCTGCTGTGTGCTTAATATTATGTGTGGAATAGAGAGAATGAGAGGGGGGGGAAAGGGAGAGGGAGAAAGGGAGGGAGCGGGGCTGCAGGTGCTACTGCTAATTATAGTGTAGCTAGTGTTTTATGGAGCACCTGTTGTATGGCAGACACTTTTCAGGTTTCATCTCATTGAATTCTTAACAAAAATCCTAGATGGCCTATAACATGTTAATATTACCATTTTATAGATGTGGAAATTGAGGTCAAGGTCATACCGCTACTAAAGGGTGCAGCCAGTTTGAGGAAGCTTGAGGACTCAGCAGTTGAGATCCAATTCTCTTCTTTTTGGGTGCTACCACCTGCTAGGCTCTGACACCCAAGGATTTTTCTAGGCTTTAGAGAACTCTCCAAAGCCTAAACTTCCACTGGATTAATAGAATATAATGTGGGAAGCAAAAAGAGTATCTGTGAGTTATATAATATCAAGACTTTGTTTTGTTCTTGGTGCCAGATTTTTAAAGTATTCAGAATCAGGCAGAGGTTTATTTAGGCAAGGGTGACAAGGAAGGCTCAGGGTTGAAAACCCAAAACATAATAGAGATGTTTGTAGGAAGTAGATATATTGGGTATAGAAAATATTAAAAGAAAGGTAGATTCAGGCCGGGCATGGTGGCTCACGCCTATAATTCTAGCACTTGGGAGGCCAAGGTGGGTTGATTGCCTGAGCTCACGGGTTCAAGACTAACCTGAGCAAAAGCAAGACCCTTGTCTCTAAAAATAGATGGGTGTTGTGCTGGGTGCCTGTAGTCCCAGCTACTCGGGAGGCTAAAACAAGAGAATCACTTGAGCCCAAGAGTTGGAGGTTGCTGTGAGCTGTGACACCACGGCACTCTACTGAGGGTGACAAAGTGAGACTCTGTCTCAAAAAAATAAAAATAAAATAAAAAAGAAAAGTAGGTTGACAGAACCAAATGTGAAGTTGGACTGATATTTCTCATAGCCTAGACACCAGGGGGATCATGAATCAGCGCAAGGAAAACAAGACCCACCAGAACTCCAGGCTGTTCTGCAGTGACGTGAGCCTTGCCTATTCCTCCCTGATCCTGGGAGTGTTCAAGCAGAATCTAGAAAACTATGTGTCCCAAATATCACAGACGCGGTTCGTGCATGAAGTGAGAAGCAGAATGAGATGAGCTTGAAAATGCCTTTCAGTTGTAAGATTGAGGATGACCAGGTTCCCATGAGAATCACTGTGGCTCAGTTATCGATGGAGCAGAACTGGGTTTCTGGGGAAAAAGGGATCTCCTTAGGAAGCCATATTGCCACAGGTCACAGCAGCCTGGGGCTTATAGCACAGCCACTAAAGATGTTTCTTCTGAGAAAGTTTTAACCCAGGCCTCCTGACAAACACGAATTGTGCAGGCCTCCACCCCGCCCCAGGTTCTGATCTGGAGGACAAAGGGGTTTGGAGGCAGAATGCTCTGTAATTCTGGAGGACCACAGCATCTGCACAGCAGCCAAGATGGTCGTGAACGTACAATAGTTGTCATTTGTATGACGAAAACAAAAAGCTTTTGAAGTATAAAAACGTGATTATGTCCACTGTGCTCTCTGACTGTGCAGACCCTAGGAATTGGGCTTTGGCCTAGCCCAGTTCGAATTATGACTTCAGCTTATCTGTGCACCATGCTTGTGAAAGTGGCAGCATTTGAACAAATTGAAGAGTGAAAAAAAGTCAGAGACCCCCCCCATTACTTTGTCTGTGCTGTGCCAGACAGCTGTTATGACTACAGTTCCTGGTACATGGGTAGAAGGTAACTTGAGTGTCCATAGGCACCCAGCCTCAGCTTGGTTCCTACTCGGAAGGTCACTGACCTGGCCTGTGTTTGGGCTGCCTCACAGCCTGCCCTTCCCGCTGGAGTACTCCTGCAGCTGCCGGGAGCCCCTCCACTCCCAGCTCATTCTCTGCAGGTGGGCTGTCAGCCTGTGAGCTTGACCGCTTGGCTTCTTGTGCCCACGTTCCCCCAGAGCTCCAGGAGCTGCCTCGCTACAGGGAGAGATATGTTCATTGACACAGTGGACGCTGCACTCTGTCCCCCTTGCAGACACACTTGTGGCATCTGTCCTGGCTCATCCATGTTAAAATTCTAAGGGAGAAACAACAGATTTTTGCCTTTCAAACTGAGCTCCCCACTATCATGCTTTCGCCTTTTACTTCTTTTTAAAAAATCATGGACAGTGGGGGACTTAGCCATGGGGAAATGCAAATCTTTTTTCTCTACAGTTGAGGATTCCTCAGAGCACAGTGCTAAGATTATCCCTGACATGGTGGACTCTGCTCAAGCCATACTATCCCTTGAATGGGACCTGTCGACCCTTCTCTCCAAGCCTTCTCTTACCAGCTTCCACATAGCCTACTGCTGAAAGTATTTGACTTACCTCAAAGAGATGCAAGAATATATCTCATTTCTCTTTATAATCTCCAAATGCTTAACACGTATCATATACATACAGTAATTCCCCCTTATCTACAGGGGATATGTCCCAAGACCTTTGTGGATGCCTAAAACCACAGATATAAACCAAACACTATATAAACTATAGTTTTTTCTATATATGCATCCCCACCATAAAATTTAATTTATAAGCTAGGCAAAGAGATTAATAATAACTAACAGTAGAATAGTTATACCAATATGCTGTAATAAAAGTTATATGAATGGGGTCTCTCTCTCTTTCTCTCAAAATATCTTACTGTGCTGTACCCAACCTATTTTTGGACCCTAGTTGACCATGGGTAACTGAAATTGTGGAAAGTGAAACTGCAGACAGGGCTACTGCTGTACAAGCAATTTAATTCTTGGTGGTTATGTTTTTTTTGCCTTCACTCCACCAAGAAACTCTTACTGGCTACCTATCTTGAGAGTTGCAGGCACCATTGTAGAACCTGGGGATACTGAAGCCAAAATACTGGTCCTAAGGTAATAATGATAACGAAGAGTCCTACCTTTATTGGACCTGTTGGGTAAAAGGCTGGAGCACCAGAAGGTAGACAAGTTGGCAGCTGTAAGCAAATATAACGTAAGAGAATCAGGTTTCAATTTTATCATAAGAGATAGTGAGAGAAAGGGATTTGTTGAAACCACAAATACCATGCATATTAAAATGGAAACACATCAGTGGCTACTTAATTCATTTTATTTCCTTGGGCAAATCACTTATCGTCTCTGAGTCTCCATATTCCAGCTTTTAAAAAAAAATTGCTAGACCACCTAATCTTTAAAATTCCCCCTGGATCTAATATTCTGTGGTTCCATGAAACTATCTGTCATGGGTGTTTTTCTTAATGCTCTATTGCATTTAAAGTGAGCTATTAGCAGTAAAAGCATTTCAGTGTGGTGTCCTAAGTGGGAGGTGGGGGAGATCATCTTAAAAGCATCCCATATTTCTACGTCAGTATCCTAGATGAGGCAGAGCATCATGGTCCGGGGATGCCACCTCCCAGCATGAAGATTAACACAGGTGTTTTAGTCATTGAGAATATATCATCCGGTTTTGGGATTTTTTAGCAGGTCAAACCAAGCAGGTACTTTTTTGAGTAGGACACACTTTTACTGACCTTAGCAGAAAAGAACACTTTTGCCATGGTTCACCATGGGAAGGACCTGAGCATTACTTGATGTGTGCCCAGCTAAAGAGGTTGGACTAATTTTTCTCTTTTCTTGTGGCCCTTGGTTTGCACAGGATGGCTTCTCCTGGTAGGATTTTGTTTTGTTTTAAGATGAAAGAATTTCAACGATGGCCTACTATCTTTTGGGGGGTTTGGGTTGCTTTTGTTGGGGAGAGAGGGCAGAGGATAGGTAGACAGGTTTGGGATCCATCTTTGAAGTGTTAAAAAAATGTTTTACACCCTACAGAAGCAGCTGTAAGATTTACCTTTCCTGATGCAGGCCATGGAAGGACCTAAGCTGCACCACCTTAGCTGTAGCCTGTTTCCCACACGTTCATGTATCATATGCAGAGTTTGTGAGTGTACGACATTTTTGGATAGTCTTTCTTAAAATGGAGATCTGGACTCCGTATTAAGCTCAGAACTCTTAAAGAAGAAAATGACTGTTTCTCATCCTCAGATAGTTTAAGGTGGTGTTTTTCAAACTTTTTTTTTTTCTTTATTAAATCTCATATCCCCTTCTGAATTGAGGGTGGAGAGCTTAATGGGAGGATAAGTCTGGCTTTAAAGAATCACATATCTTTGGTATTTGGTTGTTCCTCATCAGCCAAACTTTTGTCCAACGTTAACTGCAGAATATTTTATAAAAAACACCAGGCCTTTTTATTTGTCTGTTTAAAATGGTAAATTTATATTGTTGAAGATGCTTTTTCGAACTTCTGCGCACTCCCCAGAGATGGGCCTAGTCCCACAGAGAGCCAGCGTTCTCAGCTGCCTGTGTTCTGTTTCCAAAGGTCACCCCATAGAAAAGTGAGCAGGGTCAGCACCCCGTGCTGCCAGCTGTTGTGTCTCCTATTCTTGCTGGATTTAGTGGTGGGTAATTTGAGCATCCCTTGGTTACCCAATTTTCACTTAATCCTCTAACTCCTTTTTTATTTAATTTTTAATTAAATCATAACTATAATTTGATATACAATTGTATAATTTGATATACAATGTGGAATGCTTAAATCAAACTGATTAACATAACCATCTCTTCCCTTTCTTATTTTTTTATGGTAAGACATGTATAATTTACTCTTGGTTATTTAGAAATACATCCTTGCCTTATGCACTTTAAGTGAGATCCCACCAAATGCCCTCCCTCCTACCACCAGTCACCCTCCCCGGGCCCCTCCCTTCTCTCGCCTCTCCCTTCCCCCTTGTTAGACCACATTTGTATTTTATCATTTGTGTGAGAGTGTATTTATATATTGGTTTCATAGTAGTATTGAGTGCATTGAATACTTTTTTTTTCCATTCTTGACATACTTTATAAGAAGAATATGTTCCACTTCCATCAGGTAAACATAAAAGATGTAATCCTCTAACTCTTGAAGGCCAGAGGCCTCTATATTTATTTCTTTATATTGGGGGTTCATTTGTTGAATCCCATTTGAAAGCATGCCCAGAATGATCCCTGTCTTGATGAAAGTATCGCCTGGTAGAAATTCAGCATCTGAAACCACTCGCTGAATTCACTTTGATCCACATGCATGTGGGAACTCCCTGATTTCCTTGCCCCAACACAAGCTTGCTCGCTGAACCGCTACGCGAGGCCACTTGAGGCCTCCTTCCTCTAAGAAACCTTTCCTGACCCCCTTCCCTTGCTAAACCCCATGCAAACATTTACATGTCTGTTTGCCCCAACCAGATATGAGGCCCCTCGAGGTCAAGGACTGAGTCTGATTCTTGTATCCCCAGTAGGCAGGCTAGTGCCTGCCTCCCAACAGAGGCTGTATAAATATTTGTTGAACAAACGTTACCACCTTAAAACAGGGTCCACCTCTAGGACAAAGGTCTGCATCTGGCTCTAACACAGCCCTTCCTGCAGCCCCCTTGTGATGTTCTTCCAAAAATTCAGTTGCTGAGGTTGGCTCATATTCCTAACCCTGTTTGTTTTGTTTTTATTTTTATTTTTTATTTTTATTTTATTTTATTTTATTTATTTATTTATTGAGACAGAGCCTCAAGCTGTCACCCTGGGTAGAGTGCTGTGGCATCACAGCTCACAGCAATCTCCAACTCCTGGGCTCAAACGATTCTCCTGCCTCCGCCTCCCAAGTAGCTGGGACTACAGGTGCCCGCCACAACACCCTGCTATTTTTTGGTTGTAGCCGTCATTGTTGTTTGGCGGGCCTGGGCTGGATTCGAACCCACCAGCTCAGGTGTCTGTGGCTGGTATCTTAGCTACTTGAGCCACAGGCACTGAACCTTTTTTTTTTTTTTATATAGAGACAGAGTCTCACTTTATGGCCCTTTGGTAGAGTGCCGTGGCATCACACAGCTCACAGCAACCTCCAGCTCCTGGGCTGAAGCGATTCTCTTGCCTCAGCCTCCCGAGTAGCTGGGACTACAGACGCCTGCCACAACGCCTGGCTATTTTTTGTTGCAGTTTGGCCGGGGCTGGGTTTGAACCCACCACCCTTGGCATATGGGGCCGGCGCCCAACTCACTGCGCCACAGGTGGCGCCCTGAGCCTTTTATTTGTTTTTTGTGTTTTTTTTTTTTTTTTTTTTTTTGAGTCAGAGTCCCTGTCACTCTGCCTAGAGTGTCATGGCATCATCATAGCTCACAGCAACCTTGAACTCCTGGGCCCAAGCAATCTTCTTGTCTCAGTTTTTCTATTTTTAGTAGAGACAGGGTCTTGCTCTTGCTCAAGCTGGCCTCAAACTTCTGAGCAATCCATGCACTTTGGCCTCCCAGAGTGATAAGATTATAGGGGTGAGCCACTGCAACAGCCCCCCAACATCTGTTTTATGTCTGCAAAAGGCCTTATCTCCCAGGTGCAAGTCAGTCACCTTCTTACTCCATCTACTCCCACTACACCTTGACATTTCTTTCAGCTGCAGTCTACATAGGAAGAGATGAAACCAAAATGCCAGCTGGTTTCTCCCCAGTTTGGTAGAGACCTTGGTTATTAGCTGGAGGTGTCTACATGAAACCATAAGGGAAAAAGACACTGATGTCTGGATGCCCACCCCGTAGGCTTTAGTCATCTTACGAAAGGGAGCGTACAATCCCATAAGCCAACGTGAAGTCCACTGACCTAACGTGAGGTGAACTTGTGTCATAGAGCACTTCGGGAGTGGGGAGCTGTACCAGAGATCATAGGAAAAACAAGCACAGCAGCCTGCCACAGGTTGGCAGGCGTGTTTCAGTGCTTGGTAGCAAGGGTTCTTTTGACACTGCAGAAGGCTTTTCCAGGGTAGGAGCCTCTGATGATGCCCCTCTGAGCCTACTCTGCATTGTCTGGAATTTTCTGAGTTCATCCCGCCTGATACTCCTGGTTTATACCACTCACCAGCCAGATGGGTGGACTGTTCGAGGCCTATAGGCCTTTAAGCACAGGACCATGAGTCAATATAGAGTTATGACACTAGAGTTAGACATCTCTTAGAGTTATGACATCTCTTATCAAACTTTGATCTGAGATGGAGGGGACCTCAAGGATCAGCTTGAGAGAGCCAAGACTAGTTTCTATGAGGATATGAAATTTAAATTACCATTTTCTGTAGTCACATTATGGCACCTAATTCTTACGGAAACTGAGGCAACTCTAACCCACAGTTCCTCCTTCCAGGTCTCAAGATTTAAGGCAGAATTTCTGACAGTTTCAGACTGACTAACTATAAGAGAGCATTACTTCCATGTCTATTAAAAATGTAGGTTTGGGCCAAGCGTGGTGGATCATACCTGTAACTCCATTTAGGGAGGCTGAGGCAGGAGGATTACTTGAGGCCAGGAGTTTGAAACCAACATGAGCAACATAGCAAGACCCTGTCTGTCTCCAAAACATTTTTTTTTGAATTGGCTGGGGGTGGCGACACATACCTATAGTCCTAGTTACTTGGGAGGCTGAGATAGGAGAGATAACTTGACTCTAGCAGTTGGAGGGTGCAGTGAGCTATGATTGCACCACTGCACTCTAGCCGGAACAACAGAGTGAAACCCTGTCTCTTAAAAAAATTCCAGTTTTGAGGGAAGGGATAAGTAGGTGTAGCATGGGGCAATTTTAAGGCAGTAGAGTTATACTCCATGATAGTGTAATGGTGAAGAAATGAAATTCTGCACTTGCCAAAACATCACAGCATGAACCTGAAGTAAGCTATAGGCAGTTATGTAGGATTTAGTTAATGTGTTAATATTTGTTACTCAATTGCAACACAGTACCACACTAATTAAAATGTTAACAACAGAGCAAATTGTTGGGGGAAAGAGGAGGTAAAAGGGAACTCTTTTATTTATTTATTTATTTTTTGAGACAGAGACTGACTCTATTGCCCTTGGTAGAGTGTCCTGGCGTCATAGCTCACAGCAACCTCAAACTCTTGGGTTCAAGTGATTCTCTTGCCTCTGCCTCCCAACTACAGTCACCCACCACAACGCCTGGCTATTTTTAGAGATGGGGTCTTGCTCTGACTCAAGCTGGTCTCAAACCTGTGAGCTCAGGTGATCCACCCGCCTTGGCCTCCCAAAGTGCTAGGATTGCAGGCATGAGCCACCGTGCCCAGCCCAAGGAACTCTTAATCTCCGTACATTTTTTGGTAAACCTCAAAAAAATAAAGTCTGTTTTTAAAAAATGCAAGTTTTGGGCCCACTCAAGATAACCTGCATCTGTGAAGCCAGGGCCCTGGAATATGCATTTTTTCCCCCAATTCCACAGATGGTTTGAGTGTGTTCTGAGGTTTGAGAATTCTTGGATATCAGTCCATCTCCTTTCACCATCTGTTTTATTCCAAGAAAGAGCTTAAAGGGGCTTTGTCTAGAGAACTGTTTCCTGTGTGTTAGGATGTGTTTCATCTTTCAGAAGGGGGACAAAAGGCTTCCTGCTAATGCTAGAAGTATTTGCTGCAATTCCACACTGGCAGTTAAACCACAATTAAGAGAATTCAGGCAAGACCAAATTTCAGACTTCTGAAGCATGCAGCCTTTCTTCAGAAGGGTGCCCTGCCGGTTCACATTTTAAACAAGCATAGTCACAAATTATGGTGTAAATTTTACATACGTCTATTTATTTAAATAGGGGTGATAAATATGCTATTGTTGTAATCCATGGCTACGGGTTTAAGTGTCTATTTTATTAGCACAATTATGGCTTTTTTAATTAAAATGTTTATGTAATTTATATGTGTATAGATCTTTAGGTTAGGCTACACCAAAATGCTCGGGAAATTAGTATTAGATGGAATTTTGTCAAACTTGTGGGAAGTCACATTGCATTTTTCAAACGATGTACAGACCTAGGTAGCATGTTTTACTACCACACAGAAATTTTCCCACTTGACCAGTCTTCTGCTAGGAATTTGGTGAGTGCACAACCCAAGCAATGGTGAGGTTGAATCTGTGTGCTATAAAATTCAGGGCGATGTGAATTCTAGCATTGCCATGAGCCACTGCCGCATCAGTTTCTAGCAAGTAGATGAGTCTCGCACTGTAGAAACCACTCAGCTAGGCTCTCCTCCTGCCCTCTCTTGGCAGAGTGACTGCAAACTTAGGGCCTGAAGGTCGGAAAGGCAACTCACACTGGATGCTAATTTTGCACATGTGTGAGATGATAGGATCTGTAGCTTTTACCAGTTTCTTAAAAGGCTTCATAACTTAGGAAAATTTAGGAATTTCTGCCTTACAGAGTGGTTTCTAAATGGATTTTGGTTGTCTTTGTTTAAAAAAAAAAAGTGTATGTCATGTCATTGAAATATGACACACTATTACATAAAACATACTCAAAACGTAGGAATTAAGGATGTGATAAGAAATGAATATAAAAAGAAGCACTGGGTCTTCACTCCTGTGGTCCCTCGGTGCTGCGCTGGCGGAGACCCCTGCCTGCTGCTAGGGCTCCTTATTCTCTAACACGCACACCATTCTCCTGGGAGGACGACCGACGTGCAGAGTCTGATCTCAGAGGTCGGGGGGACTGGATTTTGAGAAAGCTACTGCGTGACGCTGAAGCTGCTGGTCCGCAGTACTTGGAGCAGGAGGTTGAGGGTGACACTCGGCAGTTTTGCTGCAGATAGCGACCTCTGTGTGTTCCTTCTGTTCTCTCCCAGCTGGCTTCTCAGCACCCAGCTTTAGGATATAGAAATGGTTAAAGTCTATGGCACCAGTTTCCCCCAGTGAGGCTTGTAGGAGGTACCGGGGATCTGTCGTTCCTCCTTAACCCAGACCTGCCTTTTCCCGTGGCTGACTCTTCCCTGTGGGACTCTCGAGCTGATTAGCTTAGCAACCTCTTTGTGGTGCTCCTCAGAGAGGCGTGCTGTGTTGACTGGGCAGCCAGACGTGGCTGCAGACCACCCGAACGAGCTCACTTCAGCAAATTGACATCCTGCTGTACCACGACCACATCCTGCTGTAGCCACTCATCTGGCTTGTTTGGCAGTGAGATGGATGTGAAACAGAGAAGCCAGGAAAGGGGCTGGTACCTTTTAAGCTGTGGATATTCCTCACGGGTGTCTCAGGGCCACTGAAGAAATTTCCCTGTTGTGACGTCTATAAGCCATGGTCATAGCCGGTGTGCTGAACCAAGGTGACTTGTGTCTGGTCCTCGGTGGCTCCTCCAGGCTTGAGCGAAATAAGGGGAGATTTTGTTTGAGATATAAATTCAACTCCCATATCCCCCTAAAAAGGGCAAAATAACACCAACTCAATGATGTCCTGAAGAACTGAGAGTCCTGGAGGACAGTAGGCAACAGTCCTAAGGATGCCCCAGCTCTGCACCGGACAGAAAGGTAGGAAACTGGTTGGCGTTTCTAAGCCCACATCTCCCCTCTGCCTCTGCCAGCCGTTTTTAGAAGGGTTTCCCCAAAGGAATGAAAACCAAGGAAGTGTGAGTCTGTGCTAATGAAGAATTGCCCATGAAGGCATAAAAGTGCAAGGTTAGAGCCCTTTCTCATTTCTCTCCTACCCTCATGTTCTTTGACTGTGTGCATTGTCTGGGTTATTTATAAAGTCCTGTTATTATAGAGAAGCTCAACTGAGAAAGATATTCTAACCCTGGACGCTCTGTCCAAAGGCTGCTATTGGTTTTGTTTCCTCATATGTCTGTTTGGGGTGACCTGTACTTGAGAAACAACACCAGGTTCTTTGCCTGGAGCTCACCTTTATTTGATTTTAAGATAAATGGAAGATACTATGAGTAGGATATTACAGTCACTGTGATCGGACTCTGCAATTGTCATGTGAGGCAAGGGGGCTGAATAAGTGAAATATGCCAGCATGTATTTAAAAACCCTTTGACGGCCGGGCAAAGTGGCTCACTCCTGTAATCCTGGCACTCTGGGAGGCCAAGGTGGGTAGATCACCTGAGCTCACAGGTTCGAGACCAGCCTAAGCAAGAGTGAGACCTCATCTCTAAAAAATAGCCAGGCGTTGTGGTGGGTGCCTGTAGTCCCAGATATTTGAGAGGCTGAGGCAAGAGGATTGCTTGCGCCCAAGAGTTGGAGGTTGCTGTGAGCTGTGATGACATCGCACTCTATTGAGGGCAACAAAATGAGACTCTGTCTCAAAAAAAATAAAAACCCTTTGAGGACAAAATGGTTTCCAAGTGTTTCCTTAGCAAAATTTTATGTGTTCACCTCAACAATAGTCCTACTGTTTATAATGAGCGCTGAGAGATCGAACCCATTTTTTCCAATCCTAGTTTTGCATGTTAGGGGTATTCTTTTCTTCCCTGTGTCAAGTGCAGCAGCTTCCTTTCTCTCCTAAAGACCAGCTTCTTCAGAAGGGTGGAGGCAGCTCTGTTAGACTAACTGGTCGGTCTGTCCTTCCATGACCCAGAGTGAAGTTAATGCTTCTGACTTCTAAGAGGCCCTAAACTAAAAGGATACTTTTACAGGTTTGTCCAGAAACTCAATTTACATCCTAACAAACTCAGAGAATGGATGTAACTGAGTAGGGAGTGCTGTGAAAGCGTGTGTTGTTTGGGGATTTACAGGCTGGCAGCGCACTCAGCAGCAGGGCCTTTTCAACAACCCACATCACTTTTCTCAATTGTACGCAACCAAGTAAGTGTTGATATATTTGTTCGTATATTTATATTGATACTGACAAGGAGTATTCCACCCATGTATATAATTATTTTATACCATTTTTTCTTTACTATGTTTGTATTTAAGCCAAAAGTGTGTCCAAAAACCATAGACAGGACAGGCTCACATGACTTTGAAGAAAAGTAATTACCTAGGATTGATGCGATTTTTTTTTTTTTTCTGTTTATACTTTCCTTGCATCTGAGAATTTTTTATTGTTTATTTTCTTAATGTCATGTTCTATTAGAAATGCACTTGACTGAGGCAGGTTGGTCCATCTTTCTTCCCCAGCCTGTCCCTTCTCACCTCCCTCAGTTCTTCACAGAAGGTGATTTCTTTTGAGATTAGGGACAAGTTGATGTGTGTTCCGTATGCAGGCCCCGTTGAACTGTAGACTTTGGGAATGAGAAGCCACCTTCCCCTCCTTCCAGAAGTGACTCACAAAGCCAGTTGCATTTGGTTCCACATTGTTATATCATTACATCTAAAGAAGGGGAAGAGATCTGTTTACTAAACGTCGGACTCGAAATCCAGCATATTTGTTCTAACAGGTCTCATTGGATTCCAAAGCTATTTCATAGGTAGTGTCAGCTACAGACCTATTTTGATGAGAAAGTTCCTTGTAACAGGCATGTTGCCCTTACAGGTCTGCCTTGGCCGGAGGGATGGTGAGGTCTACCCTACACGTCTGGTCGTTCCCTGGAGGTCTGGAATGACTCAGGCAGAATTAGAAGTGGGGTGTTCTGAAAAAAAGCAGAAGGAAATATTGAAGATAAAATGGTCCCCCAAAGTGGAGTATAAATAATGGAAGTATTGAGAAATTGGGGTTCACTTTGAAATAGAAGCCAGAGCCTGTTCCTCATTTGCTTAGACCAGTGATTGTCAACTGGTGTGCAACGGCATGCTGGTGAGCTGTGAGAGGATCTTAGGTGTGCCACCAATGTTTTTAAAGATCATTAATTAAATTATTTTCAAAAGAATTTCAAAGCACAGTAAGTATATTCTTTTTTCAATCTGTTTTTTGATCAACACAATTTAAGTGTGCCACAGACATTTAACTATTTCAAATGTGAGATTAAAAGGCTTGGAAAACTCTGGCTTAGACCTTCACGTCTTCCCCTCAAGGGCATCATGGCCGTGCCCCAGGCCCAATTCAACCCAGTTCCTGGCTTTGTTCCCAGTGTTCCAGCAACAGTAAAGTTCCTACCCTTCCCCTCCTCCATCTCTCTCTGCTTCTGCAGACATTATCCATGGGCCTATATGGATTCTCTTTTGGCAGGCAAACTCCTATGCACCCTCCAGGGCCAGCTTTCCCGCATGCTCTCAGAACCTGTCGTGCGTTCGTCCGTCACACCTCTCTTCACGCGGCAGTACAGTTAGTGCCTGTCTCAGTCCCTCAGAGATTCTCACCTTCACCAGGGCAGAAGCTAGGTCCCGCCATCTCCGTGACCCCAGCCCAGTACAGAGCCTGGAACATAGAATATGTGGTCCTGAAAAGGGGAGAAGGCCATGCAGAGTCAATGCCTGTGACCTGGGCTATTGCAGCTGATGGTTAGGATGTGCTCGCCGTGTGCCAGGCACTGGGTATTCTGTGTGCGCACTGTCTCCTTTAACCTCCCACAGTCCTAAGAGGATCTGTACTTTCACCCATCCTACAAGGGAGAAATCTGGATCTCAAAGAAATTACACTGAAATATGTCAAAGCTGGGGTTTGGACCCACCTCCCTGCGCTGTGATCTTGACCATAGTTTTATTTTCCTCATCTGAACTGTACAGATGATAATGCACTTGATGAGATGCTTTCGAGGGTTGACTGCCATGATTTATGTGATGCATTTAACACAGTGCCCAGCAAGCACTCAGTATGGTTCTTACGGATAAGGATGACAATGATGGGTACTCAGTTAATTCTTACCGATAATGATGACAATCATGTGTACTAGATCCTCAGCTAGCAAGGGGCAGAGGAGGCATCTGACCTCTAGGTGATAGATACACTGATGTTCGTGGGGCACCTCACCGTGTCCCCATGGTGAAAAGCAAGAGTAGACACCGTCTCTTTACGAGGCCTCCCACTCTCTCTGCGCAGAGCTCTCTGGGAGACCTTCGGAAGGTGGAGGCAGAAAGCCCCCTTCACCTGTTGCCCCAGAACCCAAGAGAATAATGTGGGGCTCGTTGAGCAGCTTGGCAACTTAGGCAGGAACCCCTCAGCAATCATTAGGATGTCACCACCACCTCGTTGGGCTCTAGCACTAATTATTTATTTCCCCAAGGAGAAGGGAAGTGTAGCTCTGGTGCTCTGGGATTCAGTTCTCAGAGCAGCTGCTTCCTTTGCTTGTGACTTCAGGCAAGTCATTTCTTGTTCACTCAAGGTGAGCCTCTTGAAAACTCCAAAATGTGAAGCCAGAACTCCCCTGTTTCCCTGAGCTCTCAAGAACACAAGCCTTTTTTTTTTTTTTTGAGACTGAGTTTCACTCTGTTGCCCAGGCTGCACCTCACAGTATACTCAGTTCCTGGGTCAAGTCATCCTCCCACCATAATACCCAGCTAATTTTTTCTATTTTTAGTAGAAGTGGAGCCCACTCTTGCTCAAGCTGGTCTTGAACTCCTAAACTCAAGATATCCTCCCTCCTTGGCCTCCCAGAGGGCTTAGGATTACAGGCTTGAGCTGCCAGGCCTGACCCACCAGCCTTTTTAACACAGTTGAGCAAAGGCCACTCTTTCGGATGAGCACACCAATGAGTATTTCATCTATAAATTATGCTTTCTTAAGGAATTAACTTCATTAAGGCAGTTTGTTATTAGAAGCCAATTCTCATACAAATTAGGGTCCAACAAAAGCGTGTATTTTTCATTGAAACTAGAAGAGTTGTTTTAAAACATAGCATATACAGCTTTTTTGAAAGTCAAGCTATTATAATTGATAATAATTTAGAAAGAAATATTTTAGTTTCTTGTGTTTGAGCCCGGTTCTAATGACAACTCTGAATCCAGCACTGTGCTATCTCCCAGGAAGAGGCATACAACAGAATTTATTATAAAGAATATATATATATTTTTTATTTTTAGAGTCAGAATCTTACTGGAGTATAAAAGTGTCATCCTAGCTTACTGCAGCCTTGAACTCCTGGACTCTTGCCTCAGCCTCCCAACTAGCCAGAACTATAGGAATATACCACCATTCCTGGCTTATTTATTTATTTATTTTTGAGACAGAGTCTCACTTTGTTGCCCTCAATAGAGGGCTGTGGCGTCATAACTCACAGCAACCTCAAACTCCTGGGCTTAAGTGGTCTTCTTGCCTCAGCCTCCCAAGTATCTGGGTGCCTGCTGCAATGCCCGGCTATTTTTAGAGATGGGGTCTCACTCTTACTCAGGCTGATCTTGAACCCATAAGCTTAGGCAATCCACCCACCTCGGCTTCTCAGAGTGCTAGGATTACAGCATGAGTTACTGTGCCGGCCTAATTTTTTAATTTTTTTGTAGGGATGGGATCTCACTGTGTTGCCCAAGATGATGTTGAACTCCTGGGCTCAAGTGATCCTCCTGCCTTGGCCTCCCAAAGTGCTGGGATTCCAGGCATGAGCCACTGTGCCTAGCATGGATATTATTATTATTTTTTTTAATGATTGAATATGTATTCATTTACAAACCTCTGGGAGAAGAAGTAAATTCCCCATTTTCCTATCGCTCTTCTCTGCCCCCCACCCAGTGAACTTGCAACCAAAAATAGATCATTGTTATACTAGTTGCATTCAGCTCCCTGACTTTGTTCTTAGTGTATTTGAGAAAGTAGAGGGCCCTAATTTATCTTTGCCTTTCCCCTCCTGTCTGCCTAAATAAAGAATCCCCAGCACTATTTGTCAAGCCACTTTCACAGATTCAGTCCCATCTCTCCAGGGCCTCCCACCTTCACTAGTTGTCATCTTGCACCCGGATACCACATTGCATCCAGGTGCTGCTGGGCTGGGGGCTGCAGCTTTCCGTGTCTCAGCTTTCCATCCCTGAACTCATCAGGCTCTACCCTCCGGCCATAGCAGAGGCCAGGGGCATGTATGCATGGGCCTTGTCTACACGCCTGGGTGTGTGTAATTGCCCAACCGTGCATGTCGTTTCACCAGCAGGGAAATGAATGCTAAAATTAGTTTGTTTGTCCTTTGACAAGATCTCCCCAGTTGAAAGAATTTTTTTTATCTAACTGGCTGGGCAGACTTGGCTAAAATCAAAATTAACTGCCTTGCTTAATGGTGCAATAGATTGTATTTTAAAGAGCTTCCCTTGAATTCTCCTTGAAAAGACATTTGATCTAGAAAGTCCAGCCTCTGGCAAAGTTACAGCATTTTGTTGTAATTTTTTTTTTTTCTTTTTCTTTTTCCTGTTTGTGCCAGTTGTAGGATGGATGCACATAGTCCATCCTAGCTCCACCCTGAGTTACTACATCTGTTGGATGGGTGGGCGGATTAACAGATGGACTGACGGATGAATGGTAGATGGATGATGCATAGATTGGCAGATTCACAGTTCAATTTGCCTTGCCATGTGTCTTAGAAGTCTGTTAACATTTAAAAGGAAAGAAAACCTGTGATCAGTGTCCTTGCAAAAAGTTTTTCGTAAACTCCACCCTATGGCTGTGTCTTTGGGCCTCATCCATTCATGTGTTCGTTCATTCAACAAAAACAGTAAAGCACATAGGTTGTAGATTTGAACAAAATAATAATCTCTCCCTCCAAAGAGCCAACAATCTAGTGTGAGACACAAGCATCAAAAGGCAATTTTGCAAGTAATTATTTAACTATAGCCACCATCATTGTTTTTTACTTTACTTTTTATAGAGATATAATTCACGTATCATAAAAATTCACCATGTCAAATTGTACAATTCGGTAGTTTTCTCGTTTATTCACAGAGTGGTTTTTTGTCTTTAAAATGATTGAAAACTTCAGTCCCTTATGCTGTCATGTTTCAGCACAACCACAAACACTTGGTCTGACTCACTCTGACATTTGTCACTGTGTTGGCCTCGTGTCATCTGTGATCAATGATGTCATAACAGGAACGGGGGACATGAGAGGCATTCAATTCAGACGTGATCCTCCTGCACTGAGGGAAGATTCCTGGAACCTGTAGAAGAAGGTGCTTCTCACACACGGGAGCTTCAGTGGCAACTTTCTTCTCTGTGTCTTACTTGAACTTGGTGCTTCTGGATAACCAAACCAACCTAACCAAAAATGCTGAGTGTGGTGAAATGCAGAGAGTTTGCTCAGCTGACTCTGTTTTGAGAAAATAATGACTCATTCATTGGTCTTCTTACTACATATTATTTGACTTGAAAAGTAAAATGCATGCCTTTCAGATGCCTCGCAAGGGTACTCTGATCGGGGTCCGTGCAGGTAGTCAGGGCCCAAGTCTGGTTTTTGGCTCTGCCCACGTTTTGCTTTGTGTTCTTGTTCTTCTCTGAATATAAGGGAAGTGACACCACCCGTCTCATTTATGGGGTGCTGCATGAACCAAGGTGGACCTGAGGGACAACTACTTTGGACCTGAACTTCCTCCGTAGACTGTCAGCCACCGTACAGCATGTTCCACGGATCCTCCCTGCACTACACAACACTTATTTTATCAGAAACCAGCCTTTGTAGCATCACCAACAGATCTGGAAATGAGTCAATCAGCATTCACGTTCACCTTTGTGACAAACCCCTCCTAAGACATCAGTATCTAAGGTGAAATTCACTGTTGCAGATACTTCAAGATCACAACCACAATAATGTTTTCCATTTATATAGTCATATACACACTGCAGGGCACTTCCAGATTCCATATCTTGCTAATTCTCGTGTCTGCCTCACGGTGCCCCTGTATGTCACAGGCTATGGTATTCCCATAGTTCAAGTGAAAAACCCCCAAACCAGAGCACTGACTTGCCCCCTGATGGCCAAGGTGTCTCTTCTGTCCTCTGTACTTTCTCTCCTGCTCTTTAATGCTTACCTGCTTTGTCTGCTGCATCATTCTGTAATATTTTTGTCTGTGATTTGCTAATGACTTGTCAGTTCCATTTACAAAGGTAAAACACCTGCTTGTGTAATTTCTGACATTAAAAAGAATGTCATGAATACATCTGACAGCTAATTTTATTCACTACTTTCCTTCTGCTTTCTAGAGGCCTATGGGTTTGAGTTAATTAAGCTGGGTTTTTTCATTTTTTTTCTTTTGCCAGCAAGCTGGTGATCTTCTAGGTTGAATCAGCAGCTTAGTTATTCTTGGGCTGCAATCGGTGACAGAGCCTCAGGGAATCCTCTGTTCCTTTCCCCCTTAGAACACAAGATGGCTATGTTGGGCTTATAGATAGGTGTGGCAAGCCTGTTTGCAAGTTGCTTTTGAACACACACATGCCTTATCCTCTTCTTTTAAAGGTATATGACTGATGGTGGACTTGGCCTCTATACCCGTCGCCTGAACCGGCTCCCTGATGGGATGGCTGTGGTGAGGGAGACCCTGCAACGAAATACCTCCCTGGGCCTCGGAGACGCTGACAGGTAAGCTTGCTCCACTTGGGGTGGGCCAGATGCACAGGTGATTCCAGAGTGGCCTGAAAAATGAGGCTTGTGATGGTGGGGGCGTGGATTGGGACTTCTTTAACCCACACACAGGTGGGGAGGCCTGGAGGCTGTCCCTGGGGTTGGCAGCTGGCACAGTAGGAGAAGAGGGCTGCTGAGGGCTCCTGAGTCCTGCCTTTGTGTCAGGGAGCACTTCTGACAACAAGAACACAGGGAGTTCAGGCTCGGGTGGTTTTATTGTTGTTTTGATTGTTGCTACTGCATCTTTGTTAGCTCAGCAGGCCCTAGGGGCTGCTTTCCTTCCTCTCTTGTTAGCTTTCTAGGTATTAGAGCTCTGTGTGCGGAAGGGAGCTTTTTTGGTCTTGGCTGAGTAGACTTAACCTTCAAGCCTCCTGTTGCCTAGTAATGGGAGGCAAGGCTTAAAGATGTAGGTTTATACACCACATGCTGAGAAGGTGACATTATAGGGATTGATTATGTGTCATGGCCATTGCTGGCAGAGAAGAAAAGAGCATCAGAAAACACTACCATAAAGAGGTCTTTGGGGCCTCCAAGTTCTAGTCTTTGCTCTGACACAAACCAATTCTATGACCTTGAGCAGCCCTCTTAAAGAAGGGATTTGGACTGTATGATTTCCAGGATCCTTTCCAGCTCTAATGTGCTATAATTCTGGATTTCAGTACAGATTTCAAATACCCTTTAATGATCTGGCTGTTCAAGGATTTTTCTGATATACTTGACCTCTTTCCACATCTGGGAAAGAGGATTTTCCACATCTGATGAGACGTAACAGGGAATTTAGATGTGAGTGGTTTGAAATGACTCTATACTCTTTGGGTGCAAAACCTCATACATCAGAAAGCCAAATAGTAGCACAAGGACAGGGCCTGATGTCCCCTTAGCAGGGCAGGCTTTTTACAGAGAGCAAAGTGACTTCTGTAGTTCTCTGACTTCCGAGAAATAGGGCAGCACGCTAAAGAGACAGATCCCCCCCAAATCACACCCAGAAATAGAATTTGCTGAGGAGCAATCTTCACGTTCTCTCAGGGAAGGCTGGGAAACACTGGATTAGTTATTAGGAACTTAGGATCGGGCTCACTCTCTACCACTGACTTGAACATGTCGTTCTTAGAATTCCCCAGCCTCTAGGCTTGTGATTTATTTATCAGGATGATGAAAGACTTTCCACTAGGGTTCTAGCCCAAGTCGGCTTTTTCTCTATACTTAACTGTAACTAAAATCTTTATGGTAAGTTATATTGGGGAAATAAAAATCAGTTGTAGCACGCCCACTGGAGATTTCATAATTTGCCGAATTATTTTGCTTATTCATGTTCTTGTACACACCTAGTTGGTGGGTAAATCTATCAGCATGAAATCCTGGCCTTACGAGGTGTTTCCCCTTGTAGCAAAAGAAAAATCTGCACTAGGCAGTTTAATTTAATGCTTCATTGCAGGGTTAATGGAATCATTACACATCACAGCTGAGCTTGTTTCTGCTTTTGGAGATGGAGGATTTGGAGGTGGGGTTGAAAAGATGGGTAGCATTTGTTAGGTGGCTTTAATTTAGCCTATAAGACTGAACAAAATAGACAACAGTGTCTCCTGGTTCTGCTCGGACTGGAATGCTCAGATGTGATCATTTATTTAAGAATGAATGGTTAGCTGATGAAGTTTCAAAGAAAGAGGTCAAATGGCTTTTTTAATACATAGGATTTAATAATGATTATAAATTTCTTTCTGTTTTATATAAGTTCTGACCTCAGGGAGGTATTTTGCATTGTTCTGTAGTGTTTTTTAATCTTTTTTATCACATGGGACACTTGAACCTATCATCAAACTTCCATAGCACACTTAAATTATGTTGATCAAAAAAAAAAGAATATATTTACTATGCTTTGAACTTCTTTTGAAATAATTAATGACCTTTAAAATTTTTTGCAGCACAGCTAAGATTTTCCTCATAGCATGCTTGAAAATCACTGTTCTAGAATATGCTAAATTTCTTTCTTTCTTTTTTTTTTTTTTTTTTCTTTTTTGCAGTTTTCTGCTGGGGCTGGGTTTGAACCTGCCACCTGTAGCATATGGGGCTGATGTCCCACCCCTTTGAGCCACAGGCACCGCCCTATGCTAAATTTCTTTACTCTCCAAAGTCATTGTGAAGAAACCATAGTAATACTTTATCTTTAGCTAAGTTAAAATAGTAGTGGATTTGTTTCTATAAAATTCTTCTTGAAAATTTCGAATACAGTTTTGCACAGTTGCAAAAACTATGTTCTAGATGACTGGTTTCCCAAAGTAGAGAACTAACATGAGTAATATAGGAAATAATTTTAGGTGGTAGACATGATATGGCTCAGTGGGTAAGGCGTCAGCCCATATACCGAGGGTGGCAGGTTCAAACCCGGCCCCAGCCAAAGTGCAACAAAAAAATAGCTGGGTGTTGTGGCAGGCGCCTGTAGTCCCAGCTTCTTGGGAGGCTGAGGCAAAAGAATTTGCCTAAGCCTAGGAGTTGGAAGTTGCTGTGAGCATTGTGATGCCACCACACTCTACCCAGGGCAATAAAACAAGACTCTGTCTTTACAAGAAAAAAAAAAAAGGGGCGGCACCTGTGACTCAAAGGAGTAGGGTGCCAGCCCCATAGGCTGGAGGTAGTGGGTTCACACCCAGCCCAGCCAAAAACTGCATAATTCCTGTGGCAGACAGGAAAATACTTCTTTTTAATGAGTACATTTTAGTTTTTTTTTTTTTTTGAGACAATGTCTCACTTTATTGCCTCAGGCTGGAGTACACTGGTATTAGTCTAACCCATAGCAACCTCAGACTTCTGAGTTCAAGCAGTTCTCCTGCCTCAGCCTCCCAAGTAGCTGAGACTACAGGCACACACCACAATGCCCAGCTAATTTTTCTATTTCTAGTAAGAACATTATCTTTCTCTTACTCAGGCTGGTCTCAAACTCTGGAGCTGAAATGATCCTCCTGCCTCAGCCTCCCAGAGTACTAGGATTTAGAGGTGTGAGCCAGCACAACCTGGCCAATTTTAATATTTGAACTTTAAATATCAATTTAATATTAAGTTTAAACTTTAATTTTACAACTAGCACATCAAACAGATGATTTTACAATCGGCACAATTTTTGTGCTTAAGATAAGGATAGTGTAGGCTTGAGACAATTTAATGTGCAATATCAAGGAAGAAATATCACAGATAGTGTGTTGTTATGTCAGAAAGAAAGTAGTCTATAAATAGCTGCACTTTGGATAATGCTGTTCTTGTCCTCATGCAGGCCACCTCATATAAATTGTTCTTTATACAATTTAAATTAAATAACTGACCAGAATTCTTCCTTTTTAACTTGGCAATCAGAGCTAAGGTGTTTCCAGGAGGTACCATATACAAAGACAGCCGTCCTTATGAATTCACACATAAGCAATAGACCACTGTGGGTTCTATGAAGGAAAAATACTGAGAGGTTAGATCTGATGAAACCTCAGCCAGGGGAAGACTAGCATGAGAAAGGCAGTTCCCTGTGTGAATAAGAAAATCAGTAACCTCAGAAGTGCAGCTGGGAGAATAGCTATTGGAGGGCAAGACCCCAGAGGAGGCTGACCTGCCAGGCAGACTGTGGCTGTTTGCAGCAGGATGTGGCTGCAGTATCTTCAGGGTTATTAAAAGTAACTGATAGGAGTGTGTGCCTTTGGAGCCTGGGAGATAGAGACCATGTCAGTTTGTGAGTCTGGTATGTCACCAGCCAGCTTCTGAGAAATAATAAACGAAGATAGTAAATTCAAAATGCCACGTGTGCCCTTGATCTGCTGTCACTCTTCAGGCTTGCCACCCCTGGGCTCCAGGATTGTCCTGATAGTGATCAGTGGCTACTTCCAGCAAACAAGGGCCAGCCAGCTGAGGAGAGAGGATCAAAAGGGACAAATGGAGGTGGCTTATAATGTATCATAGGCCCTAGATAATAGATAGATAAAGGGAGCTTTGGCCTGGAGGTCTCCAGACTCCTCCCCTGGGAGGAAGAAGAAATAGGACAAGGAGAGCCAAGAGACTGGGCTAACAGGCGGTCAGATGGCTTGTCCTACATGCCCTTCTGTCCCCTCAGAACCCACTGCAAGTCCACGAATTCCAGCAAGATGAGTGCTTTGAAAGCATGAAGCTCAACTCTGGAAGTTTCAGCTTGTGAGTCCCTTTCTGGGTGGCTCCAAAGCCTTCCCTTGCTCAGGGTCCTTTTCTGTATTGGCCTGTGCTTTAGCACACGATGGGCTGGGACACTTGGCTGCTTCTCCTAACGGGATTCCCAAGTCACACGCAGGTCACTGAAAACACCTGGAGCACAGAACTCAGGCCCAGTGTGCACAGCAGATGAGGAGGGGGACCTTGGCACTGCTTGGGAACTTTCTTCTATGCCACTGGCACACTTAGGAACTTCAGTGGCTTTTTTTAATCTAGGGCAAAAAAGACAAATCACTTCAAACCTTCCAGACAAAAAACAAATGCCGTGAGATAATGCGCCAGCCTGAGACTTAAACAAAATGAGAATTTCCCTCCAACTTTGTGCCAGGAAACCAAGCAGAAAGGAGAGACTTTTTTTTCCCCCTCCTCCTTGTTAAAAGTTTTTTATTGTCCTCCGTATTATAAATGTTTTATGTGTAGAGATCGCTCTTTCAGTTAAGGGTTCAGAGGGGCCGTACAGACTTTTCAGCCTGTGTATGAGGCTCTGGCCTTGGTATTCAGAGCTGTCCTAGTTTAAGTTTCAATTGGGGAGCCACTCTGGGGGAGTCCCCCCATGTGAGGGAGTAACTATGCGACCTGGTATTTGAGCAGCCTGCCAGGCCAAGCCCTCCTTCCTCACCAGGAGTGTCACAAGGGCTCCAAGAGCCCACAGTACTGCTTGGCTTTGCTTGCGATTTGTGCGGAACAAAGCTCCTGGCACCACGCTGTGCATTCACAGATTCAGGCCCAACCTGGAGGGAAAAGTGTAATCCAGGCCAACCAGCCCAGCTAACACATGGGCAAGGGTGGGGAGCCCTTGCCAGGTTTTAAGTCCCCAAGCCAGTAATTGCTTAGGCATAGACCTTGCTCAAAGCCATGGAAGAGAAAGAGGAAAAATAAAAAGAGGGTGCTTCCCTTACCCTCCTTTTCAAGCCCCTCCCCAGAGATCCACATTCTGGGAAATAAGGTTGCTTATCAGCTGACATTTAGATAGGGAGATTTCCCTGGCTTATTTAGATGGGCTCAGTATAATCACAAAGTCCTAAAAAGTGGAAGGGGAAGGGAGAAGAAGAGGTCAGAGTGCTGTGATATGAGAAGGACTTACCCTGCCGTTGCTGGCTTTGAGGAAGGAGAAAGGAGGATGCCGACAAAGAATGCTGGTGGCTTCTACAACGGAGGAAGGACAAGGGCACACACACTGCCCGAGAGTCTCCACAAATGCACATAGCCCTGCTGACACCCACAGCCTTAGCCCAGGAGACCCGTGTCAGAATTCTGACTCATAGAACTATGAAATAATACATTTTCTTCTGTTATTTTGAGCCATTGAGTTTATAGAAATTTGTTGCAGAAGCAATAGATAACTAATAAAAACTTATATCAAAAATAATAACAATAATAGTTACCATGTCCTGATGGATTGTTATTTGCCAGGAACCGTGCCAAGCACCTTTCAAATATTACCTCATTTACACCCAACCCTCTGAGAGGAGATAGTATCCTACTAGTTTCATAGACTCAAAGCAGTGGTTCCCAGAGAGGGTTAATAAACTTGCCTCTCTGAGCTTGTTACACAGCCAACAAATGTCCAAGCTGGGATTCAACCCGAGGCTTTCCTGACTTTCCCTAAATCCTCCAACTGCCTAACATAGGGCATCTTAAGGGAGTGTTCCTTGTAAAGAATCTTCTGGCTGGGCGCCCATAGGTCAGTGCCCCGGCCTGCGGGGCTAAGTTCAGCAGGGACCTAGGGCAGGGGTATTGAGAGAGTGAAAGTGACAAGAGACACAAAGAAATGAGAGCAAGCCAGGATTATGATCAAGCTCTGAAAAACTTTATTTTTTGACAGCTATATAAACACAAGCAGAGGGGGGAAGTGTGCTCGGGGGTTTGAGAGGGTGGGGAATTCCCGGTAGCAGGTGAGGTTATCTTAGTTCCTGAATGGTCAGAATGTTTTTCTCATCTGTCTGGTTGTAATTGATTTATTGTAGTATTTTTCAGGACTCTTTTTTAAGCTTTGGCTCCTGGAAGTAACTAAGCCCACTGAGATTGATAACAATAAATTGCTGGTTTCCATCAGAATGGTCAAGCTGCTTGTTCCAAACACCTTAGCCCCCTCATAAAGATGGTAAAGACTGGCCAGTTTATATTCATAAAGTGCTTGGGGAAAATGTGATGAAAAGGCCCAGCCTTGGGCCAGGTGCTATGGAGAGGCTGTGGAGAGACCAGGCCAGCTCCTAACACCCTACCCACAAACACCACGTCAGATCAGTCCAGGGAAAGGATGTGTGAAGCCCTGCCAGTACTCTCAAGAGTCCCAGAAGTTCTCCTGCCAGTTGTCAGTGCAAGAGGGGGATGCCTCTTTCCATGTAGTGACCCTGTGTGTCACCAACAGTGCAGGGAGCAAGACCAGAAGGACCCTGACATATGAGGGCTTTAGAATCCTGCAACCCAACCCACCTATCAACATCATTATCACTGCTGTGGCCAGAAAACCTTGCTGGCTCAATGTCACCTGGAAAGACCCCTACTCTTGGGGTCAGCTTCAGTTTGAGGTCTGATACTAAGCAGAACAGTCAAAGACATTCACAAAATGGATGAACCCAGGAGTACTCCTGCAGCCGAGGTGTCCACCCCCCCACAGGAACCTACTACTAAAACAGAGGATGATGATGTGCACCCTGAAGATTCTCCAAATACAACAAGCCCAGTGCAACAGCCTTCTTCAGAACCACTGCCCATGTTCCTGGTAGCTGGAGGAAGCCTGGCCTTTGGGACACTCCTCTGCATTGGCATTGTCCTGAGGTTCAAGAAGATATGGCAACTGCAGACTCTGAAAGACAGCAAGACGAACATGCACCCACCATATACCTTGGGGCACACATCCACCCCAGTGCTTGTTCCCCTCATCTCCCCACCATTGTTCCTGGAGCCCTTATGACATCAGCAATCAAGACTACTTCTTCCCCAGATAGCTAACAGACTGGGTTCCAGGCATGCTGACAGCCAGGTGACGGAGCATGGCTCAGTGAATGGCAGTCCTGACTGCCATGCCAGCCCTCAGGGGCATGGGGCCTCTGGCTTCACTATTACAGATCAGCTTCACACCCTTCTACTCTGGATGAAAAATGAGTTTGCTCCATCTGTTCAGAAGGAAAAGGTGGTTGAATTTCAAAGCTCCCTTCCCAAATGCCCTGCTTAAAGGTGCTGGAGCAAACATGGGCCATGTCAAGACTCTGCTGGACACCCAGGGGGTGTGGCCTGGGGAAGCCTCTGTGTGAGAAGCTGCTGGCCGCCACCTCACCGGGCGCTCCTCATGCTGTAGCCTTAGCCAGGCAGGATGTGTGTCCAGCCATAGATCCCCCAGAGCCTGGCTCCTGGCCCCTAAACCTCAAACTCTTGAAACCCGGATGTCTTCGCAGGTGCATTTTTCTAGGCATCAGGATGGCTTTTACTAAAACCACAGAGTCTGAGGGAAGAAGGCTCTCCTGCCTTTCTTCCCCACATTTGAAAACAGGTGGGTGGGTGAATAACACAGTATCTCAGGATGAGATGGTTTTAAGTGGAATTATAATTAGTCTCTCATTAGCATTTTGCTAAATGTGAATGATAATCCTAGGCATTTGCCGAATACAGAAGCCACTCCACCAGCTTTAGATCTTAGGAATTCTGGAGGGAGAAGCAGAGATGAAGGAGGGTAGTGTAGGACCAGGTCTCCGTGGTCTCCTGGGGTGGGGAAGATGAGGGCGCCACAGCCTGAAAGGTTCTCTGCCCCTGAAAGGACCAAGCTAACTCCATTTTTGTTAAAACTAACTCCATTTTGTCTCACAGCCTTCACTGACCCCACTTTGCCCCGCAGCCTTCAATTTGCAGCTGCAGCTGCATACCAAAGGTGATAGGCAATCTGCTTGCTTACCAAAGGTGATAGGCCACCTGCTTCCTCTCCCACCC